>JBAKBP010026898.1:0-30989 GCA_037953745.1 Lithodes maja
ATATCGGTTTATCTGTTTACATTCTTAAGATGAGTGCCATTCATCGAATAGTTTGCTTTCTCATTTAGGTATCCGATATGTAGTTCTTTACATTTATCTGCATTGAAACTCATTTGCCAAATTTGGGCCCAATGTGACAACTTATCTAGATTGTGTTGCATATCGTCAACTTGTTCTTTTGAGAGTACGCTATTTGCAATTTTTGTATCGTCAGCAAATTCTGAGATTGTGCAGGTGAGACCCTCATCTATGTCGTTGATGTAATTAGAAAGAAAATTGGTCCTAGTACCGATCCCTGGGGTACCCCGCTACTTATATTGGTCCATTTAGATGCCTTACCGTTTATGACTACTCTTTGCTTTCTGCCGCGGAGCCAATTTTCTATCCATTTCAACACACCGTCTTGTATTCCATGCGCTTTTAGTTTTAGCAGTAAACGTTTGTGGGGAACTTTGTCAATCAAGGTATATAATGTCTACAGCTTTACTCTCATCATAGAGGTTGAGGATATCGTGGAAGAAGTCTAAGAGGTTTGTTAAACAGGAACGTTTGCTACGAAAGCCATGTTGAGTATCTTTAAGAATGTTATTTTCCTCTAAGTGATTTACGAGTCTGTCTCTTATGAGTGTTTCTAGCATTTTACATACAACTGAGGTAAAGCTAATTGGACGATAGTTACTGGGTAGGGCTTTGCTGCCTTTTTTAAAAATCGGTGTTACGTTAGCTAGCTTCAACTGATCACGCATAGTTCCAGACTGCAAGGATTTATTGAATAGCAATGTCAGTGATTTGGAGAGCTCATCCTTAGCTTCGTTTAGAGCTCTAGGTGAGATTGTATTAGATTGTCATGGACTCTTCCATGTCAAATAGTTGCCAGCAAGTCCAAAGTGTGCTAATATGTCTGTAATGATTTTGCAACTTACAGAATAATTATATATTATTAATAACATGGTAAACATATTTGCAGTTAGGTGGGGGTGTGGTAAGCTCTAGTACAGCTAGGCCAGCCTTATGGGGAAATACTGAAGAAAATACCATTTTCAACAGGCAATATCTCTGTAACAAGCAAAATATGGAATTTTGCTTATAGTACATTTTATGCTTAGAATATTTTTCCTAACCTAAACCTTAAGTTTGGCACGCTATTTCAGGACACCCTGTATATGTACCGTGCTGTATGTATGCACAGTACGTGTACATGTACAGTCACGAGCATAAATGCTGCAACATCAACCAGATAATGTCAACTCTTTCATCATGAAAGCTAAAGGTCGTTGCACACTGACACGACAGCCCCTTCAAGACTGGCACGAACAACTATTTACAATAACTATTTAAACAACTATTTTAGCACGAATTTACTAGAGATCGTGGCAAAAATAGCTGGCATTGTTATGCCCCTTTCCCACTGGTGAGACAAGTCACGATTTTCGTCGACGACACCAATAAATTGTGGGCACATTCGTGACATGTCTCAACACCTCTCATGAAAAATCGTTTGACTCTCAAGGCCTCTCAAGGCCTCGCAAGGGTCGTCGCAAATGTTCGGACAGTTCAAAATTTTGGACGAGGACTCACGAGGATTGGGTACCCTCGCAAGCATCGTCGAGCATCACCGAGGGATCTGCGAGGGTTTCTGCGATCATCTGCGACAACGGCGAGACATCGCGGAGTTTGTCGCACAAAAAAAATCGTTGAAATTTTCCAAAACGTCGCACAACGGATCGCCGATGCTCTCGGATGTTCCGAGAACATCGACGATGCACAATAATCATCGGCGATTTCCTCGTCGATTAGTCGTCGAGGTGCGCACGAATACTCGCCGAGAGTATACCCGCCAGGGGTATGCTCCGCACGAGGCATGCGACGTCGTGGAATGCTCAAGACACACCTGCCGAGGCCAAAGAGCACCTTTGGCGAGGTGGGTAAAAACAAAATTATTAGGCCTATAGTGAACCTGTCAACCTTTTTTTCTATGCACCTCTCGTGGGGGGTTCACCTGTTTTTTTTCTCTTTCTCTCCGTTTCTCTCTTTCTCTGGTTTGTATCCATTCAGCCCCATTCAGCCAACTGTTTTAAGACGTTTATCCCCATCCAAGTATCGATATCTTCCTGGCAAGCGATAGCGAACCAGCATTATATGGAGAAATCCGGCTTCGCCGGAGAAATTTTTCTATCGAAAAATGAACAAATTTAGCTTGCTCTCAAAACAAAAATATATATATGTTGGCTAGCTATCGCTCGCCAGGAAGAAATCGACATCTGGATGGGGATAAATTTCTTAAAACAGTTGGCTGAATGGGGCCGAACGGATACAAGGCAAAGAGAGAGGGAGAGAAATAGAAAACAAACAAAAAACGAGGAGAGAGGGAGAGAACGAAAACAAAAAAAGGCAGGTGGGCTCAATTTTTAAGCTGTAACGCAAACATTGAGGCCACCTCGCTGTATTTTGTTTTCTCTTTCTCTCCCTCTCTCCTCGTTTTTTTTTTCTATTTCTCTCCCTCTCTCTTTGCCTTGTATCCGTTCGGCCCCATTCAGCCAACTGTTTTAAGAAATTTATCCCCATCCAGATGTCGATTTCTTCCTGGCGAGCGATAGCGAACCAGCATTATATGGATGAATTGAAGCCTGTGCCTTTTAATTATTATGTTAATATTAATTACTATGTGCTGTACTGTCCCTGAAAACATAATAAGGGTGGTATTTGTCATTAATATGATAAATTTCACATGAAAAAAAAAATATATATATATATATATCCCCGCCACTGTAGGCCTACTCCCTCCCCTCCCCTCCCCTTCCCGGCCTCAACCCCGGCCCCCGTTACTGTGATGATGTTGATAAGCCTTGTGCTACACCCTATTGATAATGCAAACTATTGAACACACTTAAAAGTGTATGTTATTTGGTCTCTATATAATCTGTGAATCATTTCCGATATGATGGAATTAAAGAATTTGTTTTCCACCAACTCATAATCAGCAAAAAAGACACAAATGTCAATTAAAAACATGTTACAATATTTCCCCATCATTTTGTGTATACCGTGGGGGGGAAAAAAATCTATCAAACGTAAATCTTCAGGTCTCCGAAGCTCAGCACCTCGCACAGCAAGACAGAGGGGAGGGTTGAAATATTGTGTTGACTATCTTATTTATTGTTTATCTATGTGCTGGAAGGATATTATATTTTTCAATTCCATCGCATTAGAAATGATTCAAAGATTACAAAAAGTCCAAATAAGACATAGTTATGTTAATGTATAAGGGAGTTAGGTAGATGCATTAGAGAGATAGATAGATAGAAAGAGAGAGTTACAGAGGGGAAGTGAGCGATAAACACAACTATTATGAGACGGACTTAATTGGTTCTGAAAAGACAAAGGAGACATTTTTATTGACTCTCTTTTTCATTTTATTATTTGTGTGCTAGAAGGATAATAAGGTCCATACGAACACGAACACGTACATCGCTTTCGCGTAGATGCGGCGTATGTCTCACCATCTCTAAATTTTACAGGCACGTTGTGGTCGAGGTTAATGTAGAAGGAGCTCTGGGGCCGTGTCAATGTCTTTATATACAACAAAAAATGTTTGGGGGGTTGTGGGTGGGTGGGGGCATGTTTACTTGACCCATTGTAACGAGATATGGGGTGGGTGTGGGGCTATTTCCTTGACCGATTGTAACTTGATATGCTAATTCCACTCTACAATTAGCACATTCACGTTACATTCGCTCAGGTGCGCACGACTCGCCGATCTTCTTCGGACACCTCGGCGGCGTATCTGCGATGGCAACGCCGATGATCGACGAGGAATCGTTCATTCATCGCAAGAATTTGTGCCTTAAAAAATAATCTTATCACCTCGCCGAAGTAAACGCCGAACCATCGCATGAATCGCCGAAGACGTCACAGAACATACGGCGAGTTTTCTTTCATTCTCGCATGATTTCGCAAGATATTTTTGAAAATGTGACATGCCTCGCAGAGGTCATCGGCGAAACATCGCTCACTTCGCCAATAACGTCGCAGAAGGTCGGCGATTGCATCGCCGACATCGCCGACATCTTCGCCGAGTATAATTTGTCATCTGTTTGAAACGGTCAAAATCGTGAACGTCGCACGTATTCTTGCGAATTTGACAAAACGAAGTCATCGGGACGAAAATCGTGAGTTGTCGCACCAGTGGGAAAGGGGCATTAGAGTCGTATCTCTACAGTCTCTTCGCACCTCTTGATAAGACTCTAGCGATGCCGATAAGGTGGAGAAACGAGTGCTACGAAGAAGATAGGAAAATTTGTGCGAAGGGTACAAGACTAGTCCACGGAAAAGATACGACCCAAAAGACTGCGATACAACTCAGAAGAATCGTATCGACGCCGTATCGACGCCTTGAGACGTGCAACCGGATTGAGGCTAGACGCGCGGTTGCTAACTCGACCGTTGCCAATTTTCCGCACGGAAGATATATGGTCCGCACGGTACTCGAAAAAAAAGGCAACTGGAGAAAACGAATCAGGAAAAAAGGCACGGGAAAAAAATATCACATTTACTGACTAGAAAAAAATGGCACATAAAACAAAATGTTGTATTAAGAAGTAGTAGATCAGTAAAATGTGTTTCGATGCAATATGCAATATTGCATAATGTAATTATATATATCTGGTAGTGTACCCACCTTAGGTTATGTTAGGTTAGGTTAGAACTTAAGAAACCAGAATTCTTCATAAGGCCGAGGCAGATCCCAGTCACACCCAACTCATATCATTCATATGCCTATTAACTTAGCACTTAAAATGTTCTACCGTTCCTGGGCTAACCACACACTTCCACAACTCTGTTCCCAAACCAGTGCTTACCTATGTCTTTTCTAAAGCAAAACTTATCTAATTTAAAGCCTTTTGAACAGGTTATCTCGCCATTATTAAGCCTTAGGCCTATTACCTTATTTCTATCTCCCTTCTTGATACCTTTCATCCATTTAAACACCTTTATCATATCTCCTATACATCTTCGTCTTTCTAATGAATACAAGCCAAGGGTGATCAGCCTCTCCTCTTATGATAAATTTATAACAATGTGGATCATTTACGTCATTCTTCGTTGGACTGCCTCCAGAGAGTCAATATCCATTCTACAATAAGGACACCAAAACTGAACAGCATAGTCCAAGTGAGGTCTCACATTAGGTCAGGTTAGATTAAATAGAAATATAGTGTAATTAAAGCAAAATATAGATGTAGGCCTACAATAACTATAACAAATAAATTAAAATTATATAATTCTTGAATAATAAATCAATTAGGAATAAATCCTGGATAATAACGTTGCCTAGTTAAACATTATGATAGATTTTCAGAATATGCCATTTTTTCCTGTGCCTTTTTTTTCCCCAGTGCCCTTATTTCCGCTGCCTTTTTTTCCGGTGCCCTTTTTTCCTACATTCGGTCCGCACGGCAGGCTTACGCACCAGACGACGATGATACGGGCCATACGGCTGTGATAAGGACCATATGTCTTTGATACGGACCACACAACTGTGATACGGCGAGTTCGTGATGGAGACCAGACTCAGACGATTTTTTACAGTTGCCGGGGGATTCCCACAAACTGAACAGCTCAAAATCTCGTATCGACCCCCGATACGTCGCTTGGACCGTGAGAGTCACCCAGGGCTAAGTCCCGATATCCACAATTATGTTGCCGATTCGCCGTATCAGGCTGAAATTTAGAGTTGGGAACTCGCCTGGAGGGGATTTCGTGTCAGTGTGAAACGACCTTAATTAAGCTGAATCAAATCGTCTGACGGTAGCTAGAATGAAATAAAGAAATTATTGAGAGTTTGAATACAAAGTTTAGCAATACCTTTAGAGACGAAGGGACGAACGTTATCTGGTTAGTGTCACAGTATTTATGCTCGTGACTGTACATACCCATACATGCATATATACGTATATAAAAATAACGTTTCTATGTGCATACATATATACATAACCATGCTTGTATATATATATATATATATATATATATATATATATATATATATATATATTATATATATATATATATATATATATATATATATATATATATATTGTAAGGGAGCAGCGTGGTAGCAGAGACGGAGGGAGGAGAGAGACAGGCGACCCACCTTAATCTACACCGATAGCGGCTGGTGTCCAGTGTCGCAAGCACCACCCGTGGGAGTCTATGCACGTGGTGTATAGGCCTGGGACCCCTTCACCCACCTACACACGTGGGGCATGTAGGCGTGGGAAGATCTACATTTCCCACGACAGGAGGCCTTTACCTGACATTCTGTGTGACTCTGCTGTATAGACTAGTGTGACACCAGGTTCTTGCCGAAAATAGAGCTTGGGAAGAGATGTGTATAGGGAGGGAAGAGTTGAGAGTTAGTAGCTGTTGGAGAGCCCGACGAGGCAGAGGTGGGAGAAGCGTGGAGAGCCCGACGAGGCAGAGGTGGGAGAAGTTCTCCTGTTCACGCCGGTCTGGGTACACCCCTGGACATGCGTGACGTGTTGTCTGCTGGTTTGTGCGTTAAGACAAGTAGGTAGTGCACTGTTTTGTCCTTTGAAGGGGAGATGAGACAGCATTGGTGTATTATTGTGTATGTGTAACGAGCCCTAGTGTTGTGAGGAGCTCTGAGTTTCATATGGTGTTGTGTGGTGTGTAACGAACACTGATTAGTGTTCTAGAGTGCACACGTTCTCCTAGCGTGTTAACTGGTGATACTACATGGTATCATATATTGGTCTGTGAATGAGTGTGATTCAGTTTTGCTGTTCAGTGCGCTAGGTGGTTGATTAACTGTTCTTCAAATGTTCTTTTTGTGTAGTGTTCATTCCTTGTAATGAGTGCATTTACTCGAGGCCTTCACTCGGCGCTTAGCCCTTTACCATTCTTTGCCGGTGATTAACTGAATCATCATGCTTATCAACTGTTCGTTTTCCCTAGTTAATAGTAATTATAATAATACGAAAATTAGAAGTGTTTAATATCATCCTTCTTCATTAATTTGTGATTATCTGAGACATTTAACCCTTTTGGCCTTCTGAAACGCAACAGCATGCTAGTTGCCCTTGCTTGAATTTTAATCTCTTGGGTTCAGCATTGTAGGATCGTAACAATATATATATATATATATATAATATATATATATATATATATCTATCTATCTATCTATATGCTCAGGCCCAATCCCCATTTTGGGGGTAGCCGACTCAAGACAGAGCAAGAACAGGGAAAACACAAAAACAACATAAAACAAAAAATAAACACAGATAAAAAACACAAACTCTCACACATCCAGGTCACCCAGGAGAAGACCCAGAGACCAGGGTTACCAAGGTCGCTCCAGCACTCCCCCGGCCCCTGACCACCTGGAGAGGTTCCGATCTCGGCAGGCAGACATGCAGCGGAGCCAAAGCCACAAGCCCTCCCACCACACTTCCAGGCACACCCTTCATATTAATCGTCTCCCCGGGCCAGGCGCCTGATGGACTATTATCTAGTCCAACTTGCGCCCGACCCCTTACTCCAAATGACCACGTGTTCACTCAACTATTCACAAGCATTCTCCATTCACTCCTGTCCACCACCACTTCCCCTGCCTGATCTATAGTCATTCCTCTATCATCCAAAGCCTTTCTTACACAGTCTCTCCATCTCAATGGGGGTCTTCCTGCCCTTCTATCTCCCCTTGTACCTGACTCACATATTCTCTTTGTAAGCCTTTCATCTCCCATTCGTTCAACATGACCATACCAGCTCAGCACCCTTCTGTCCACTCTGGCTGACAAATGTTCTTGCTGCCCCACTCTCCTACGTATCTCTTCATTCCTCAATCTGTCTCTACGAGTAACTCCACACATACTCCTCAAGCAGCTCATCTCCATCACATCCAGCCCTCTTTTCTCCTTTTTCTTCAGAGCCCATGTCTCAGCCCCATACATCACTGTTGGCACAACAATTCCTTGATACAGTGCACTTTTTACTTTCACTCCGAGATTTCTCGTCTTCCACATACTTCCCATTGCTCCGAAAACCTTCCTTCCTTCACACACTCTCTGTTTTACCTCCACTTCCATACCTCCACTCCTGCTTATCGTTCCTCCTAGATATTTAAAACATTCTACTTGTTCCAATATTTCCCCATCCAGCCTCACATCTAGATTCACCCTATGCTCTCCCCTATTACACACCATTACTTTACTTTTATTGACGTTCACCTTCAGTTTCCTCCTTCCACAAACCACACCAAACTCTTTGACTACCCGCTGCAGTTTCTCATCAGAATCCGCCACCAATGCTGTGTCATCAGCGAACAGCAACTGATTCAACTCCCAATCTCTACCAGTCTTTCCTACTAAACCCAATCCTCTTCCCATAGTTCTCCTTTTCACCTCCCTCACCACACCATCCATAAACATATTAAACAGCCATGGTGACATTACACAACCCTGTCGCAAACCTACCTTTACCTCAAACCATTCACTCAACTCACCATTTCCTACTCTCACACATGCTCTGCTCCCTTCATAAAAACTCTTAACTGCTTCTAACAAATTTCCTCCTATTTCATAAATCCTTAACACCTTCCACATTGCTTCACGGTCCACACGATCATACGCTTTTTCCAAGTCCATAAAAGCCCAAAATATCTCCTTATGCTTCTCTAAATACTTCTCGCATAACTGTCTTACTGCAAACATCTGATCCACGCACCCTCTTCCCCTCCTAAAACCGCACTGTTCTTCTCCTATTGCAACTTCCGTACACTTTATTATCCTCTCTATCAACACCCTGCCATACAGCTTTCCAACCACTGACAATAAACTAATACCTCTATAACTTGAACACTCCTGCCGATCTCCCTTCCCCTTGTACAACGGCACAATACATGCACTCTTCCAGTCTATTGGTACCATTGACACAGCAAAGCACACATTGAAAAGTCTCACCAACCAATCTATTATCACATCTCCACCCTTCTTTATACACTCCACAGCAATACCATCCAAACCTTCTGCTTTTCCCGCTCTCATTTGTTTCACTGCTTCTTTCACCTCATTTTCCTCAATCCTTTCATTCATTCCCTGCCACCTGGGTGGCCTGGGTAACCTATCTCCATCCACCTCTGCTTCAATCACTGCTTCTCTTCCATCTCTTGTATTTAACAAAGATTCAAAATACTCGGCATATCTTTTCCTCACTTCAACTGGTTCCACTAGTAATTCTCCATTTTCATCTTTCACTGACTCTTCCCTCTTTTGTCCTCCTTTCCTTACTTTATTTACCTCCTTCCAGAACATCTTCTTTCGTTCTTCAAAATTCTCACTCAGCCTTTGGCCCCACCTTTCGTTTGCATCTTTTTTCGCTTCTCTAATTTTCCGTTTTGCCTCTCTCCTTTTCTCCTTGTACCTCTCCCATACCTCAACACTACCATCCTGTAAAACCCTCTCAAAACACTGTCTCTTCTCCTCAACTGCCTTTCTCACCGTATCATTCCACCATTCGCTTCCCTTCCTGATACCTCTGCCTCCTACTTTCCTTTTGCCGCATACTACCTCTGCACTTGCTTTCACTCCTTCCTTAAACTGTTGCCATTCAACCTCTACTTCTCTCTCTTCCATCTCTCTCACTTCCATCCACTTTTCATTTAGTCTTTCCTTGTACTCCCTCTCTTTTTCACTCTTCTCTAACTCACTAACTTTTATTACCTCTCTTACTTCACGCTTGTCTCTTATTCTCCTGTAACTCTTAACTCTTAGCTTTCCCTCCACCAGGTAATGATCTGACATACCCTCTGCCTCACCTCTCATCACATTCACATCCAGCAGTCTACACAATCTTTCCCTTGTCACCAGCACATAATCCATCAATGCCCTCTCTACAATCTCTCCCCTCACAAGTCTATGCCAGGTGTACTTGTGTATACGCCTTTTTTTGAAGAACGTATTACCTACACTCAATCTACACTCTTCACATACATTTTTCAGTCTTTCTCCACTCTCGTTTACACCATCCACACCAAAACTACCGATGACTCCCTCAACAGGCTCATTTCCTACCCTAGCATTTAGGTCCCCTAAAACTATAACATTTTCATTTTCATCAAACCCTTGTAGACAATCTCTCAAATCCTCCCAGAAACCCTCTACCTCGTCTAACTCTCTTTCACTTCCTGGTCCATACGCACTTACAAAAACCCACCTTTCACCCTTAAACCGCATTCTCACCCACATTAGCCTTGATGACACCTCTTTCCACTCTTTTTATAAACTCTCTCAACTCCTCCTTCACAATAATAGCCACTCCTTCTTTCCCCCTGACTCCCTCGTCTACTCCAGACTTTCTACCTATCACGTTTCCAAAATCCACTTCTCCCTCTCCTTTCATCTTAGTTTCATTCAGTGCTAGGATATCATACATCCTTCTTTCAAATAACCTTCCAATATCCTCTCGCTTCTCATTCGTACTACATCCACGCACATTCAAAGCTCCTATTCTTAGGGTCCGGGACCACGAACGCGTTCCCTCGCCCCTATCTCTGTCTCGTTTTTTTGGTAGATTTATTTAAGGGGAGAAGGATACCAGGCCCCCCGCCCCCGATCCCCTTTAGCCGACTTCTACGTCTCACCGGAGAAAAGCGGTGGTGGAAATTTCTCACCCCCCCACCACAGAGGAGGCTACCTGCACCAGAAAGTGGCGGGCGTTGGGGTCGCCGCATCCCTACGCCATTTGAAAAAATTAGAGATGCAGAAGGAGAAAAAGATAGAAGGGGCTATGGGAAGTAGAGGACACCAACCCTCACTCTGACAAAGGGTCAGCCCACCACCCAATATATATATATATATACTGTATATACTGTATATAACCAACAAGAACATGAACACACAGCCAGCCATTCATAATGGTGAAATAAATCCGTAATCCATAATCAATGATCAATAGTCAATTGTTGAACAAATGTAAATAGACCGCAGCCGTGGCCACCGCTATTGCGCGCTGTCTCACAGCATTCGAACGATGCTCCGCATTTGGCCAAAACAGCGGGTCTTATTTTCCACCTCACACAATAACCACTTAATGTGTACAGTGTTCTAGTTTTCACCTATAGCAATACAACACTGGCTACTGCCTCTGGTAAGTATATACGCTAAGGTAGGTAATTTTTTGTTGATACAAGGATATCGGTAAACACAGATTCTAGGCTCCCAACCGCCATAACTGAGCTACTTATTTTCACCATAAAAAATGAACCACTTGGTCTAGAGATCAAGGTTAGGCCATTTTTGTATGTATTTATAAGCGCTCCAAAAGGCCGAAAAATCGCCAAAAATCCCGGTGCCAGCACTGGCGGGAAGATTTGCAGGGCCGAGCGACGAGTGTTAAGCTGAAAAATGTTGATATGAAGTACAATTATTTTGGGACATTTTGAAATACCGGCACATTACAAAGATTCTATAAATGTTGTTTCTGTTCGGTCTCTGTCGCGAGTTGCCCACCCCAAGCTATGGGGTATGTGCTTGAGTGTATACATACATACATACATATATACAAAGATACTTTGTTAAGCAAAATTCAAACGAATAAAGTAAACAAATAATTAATGTGAATAAAGAGAATATAAACTAGGCTAGATGGAGATTTACTATTATCAACTCTGCGTAAGCAGAGTGGTATCGCCCCCTGTATAGTGGTACATGCTAACCGAAATGTCTGTCTGTCTGTCCGAGAACTCCTCCTAGACCGTTTGACGGATTTTCACCAAACTTCACACGAACCTTCGGTGCGTGAATGCGACGGTAATTAAAATAATATGTTTTGAATTTGTGCAATAGTTATGATCTTAGGTCCAAAAACATGTTCTGCCCCCCCCCCCCCCTTTCAGGACCCCCACCCCCGCCCTGTACCTATTTCCAAGCAATGATAATGGCGTTCTGTGTGTGTGTGCCCCGTAGCGGCACACTCACACAGAACATCATCGTTAACCCGGGAACTGCGGGGAGACTCTTAAGAGTTCCCCCGGCGGACTGCGGGAAGACTCTTAAGAGTAAGGGAAAAAAAAATCCATTTAAAACACCCCCAAAAAAACTGTTTTTTTGTTTTTATTTGTTTATTTTTGTTTTGCCCCTGGGCCATGCCAAATATCACTCCTCCACCTCCCCTCCTTCCCCACTTTCCTCCCCTCCTTCAGTTGTCACCAATTTTCCCTGTTATTCCCTTATTCTGTGGTTTATTTTCGTGCTAACATTAGCGAGTTTTTTTTTTTTTTTTTTTTTCTATGTGATTGAGGGAGGCAAAAGGCATAACTGCCTATAGCGAGTGCCTCCCCCATAGTTGAAAGAGTGACAGGGCCAAAATCAAGGGACGTTCGAGCCAAAATGCCTGGACACACAGAGTTTGAAGCAATTTAAGTCATAGGAAGAGGGAAAGACTGATTCTGGGAGAGAGTTCCAGAGCTCAGCTGTTGAGTAGAAGAAAATTTGAGAGTAACGTTTCACTCTTGGGTTGGAGAGTTGCACAGAGTAGGGGTGGGATTGAGTTGCAAGACGGGTACCACGTGCCCTACGTAAAGGAGGTGGTATGCACTGGGATAGCTCTGAGGAACACTGATTATTATAGTAGCGATAGAATAGCGAGAGAGATGCAACATTGCGGCGGAGAGAGAGAGATTGCAGAGAGTTGGTGAGTGGACGGGAGTTAATGATACGAAAGGCCTTCCTTTCAACTTTGTCTAGGAGAGCGGTGTGAGAGGAACCTCCCCACACATGTGAACAATACTCAATACAAGGGCGCACTATGCCCCTGTACAGAGCAAGAAGCTGTGCAGGGGAAAAGAACCCCCTAAGGCGGTTGAGCACACCCAGCTTCTGGGTGGCTGCCTTAGCAAGACTGGTAATATGGTCCTTCTGTGACGCATGCCGAGTATGAGCATGCTGTACAGAACGCTCAGTCAGGCCCCACTCTCGCTAGGATCGTCAGGGCAGGAACTTTGGCTGTAGTCTGTGTAGAGTTTCCTAACTCAGTTTATGTGAACCGTTGTACTATAAGTATTATAATTATGTATTTTGTTTTCTTCTAAGTCAACGAGTTCTATTTTATATCATTGTATATATGTATTGTGTGTGGGACTTATATATGATGATGAGAGAGAGAGTTATGTAACGCCGGCCAGTGAGCGCGCCACGAGGTGTGTAGGCCTCACTCCCTCCTCCCTCCTCCCTCCTCCCTCATCAAGCGCGTGGGAAATCCTTTGTCGATCCCAGATTGAGAGAGAATATGACGTCATGATTGCCAGTGGGCGGTCCTTGAGTAGTTTGAGATATGCCGCTAGAGGGCCGAGTATAAAGAGAGAGGTTCGTGCCACCAGTCTTCAGAACTCATCAGGCAGAGCGACTTCTCATATCCCTTGCAACTATCCATATTCTTCCGACTGATGTGAACTTTCTCTACTCTCTGGACAGCCTATCTTCTTCTCTTCTCGTCCCTGTTTAACCTCCATGATCCCTTTGGTGCAGAGCTAGTCAGCCAAAGTATTATCGCTTGAGTTCTCACGAGATATATGCCTGTTAGAAAGCCTATTTTGGAAGGGTTAACTAGAATAGGATTGATTGATGTTTGTTGCACTCGTATATGCATTTCCCTGTGTACGATTATTCATGTTCCTGTTTTCTGCTGGTTTAGGTAATGCTAGACTGGGATAGGGTTCCTCGAGTTGTGATTTCCTATGAGTGCTAGGTTGTGGTTGAACCAGTACAATTGCAACGGAGACGTGGAACGCCTAGGTGGTCTTTCTGACTGTGTACCGTGAGAGTTTAGCACTGTGTTGCGAGTGAGGGCTTTTGCCTCTGCCACCCAACACTGTGCTATCTCATTTGCTTGACTTTGAGAGGATCGCCAGGAGAGAACCAGATACTAGTGATCTGGATCTCTCAAGAGAGCATCCCGTCAATTACCGTAATTTGGCCGCACAGTCTTAAGGACCTCGCTAGGCTACGAGCCGCTTGCTCAGCCATTGTCTCTTAACCTTAGATATCCCAGCTAGACTTTGCTCGACCAGCAGATACAGTATAGTATTGAAGCTTCTCCTTATGTATATTATTGTTTATGCACTATTGATTTCATGTGTGGCACGCTTAGCTACTTTAGAGATTAGTGGCCCACGAGCACAATCTTAGTAGGCTATTGCCAGTGCATTGTCGGAGTACTTCTTCTTAATGTTTGCCATTTCCTATTGCCTATCCTTATAATTCTTCTTATGTCAATTTAAAGCCTTTAATTACCAGTGAGTTATTCATTAAATTGCTGTTCAAAATCCGATACTTACTTCTTATGAGTATTCGAGAAGCATCTAACTTATCAGAAGATTCCTTGCTTGATGCTCGAGGACTATTGTTTAACGTAACGTAATAGTGCCGATCCGAAGTAGAGGGTGGAGGACTTCTTAAGTTCTTAGTTCAAGGGTGGATTACTTCGGCTTCGGCCAACACTATTCTTTAGTGTTG
Organism: Lithodes maja; assembly: GCA_037953745.1. Taxonomy (NCBI): domain Eukaryota; kingdom Metazoa; phylum Arthropoda; class Malacostraca; order Decapoda; family Lithodidae; genus Lithodes; species Lithodes maja. Next base: position 14,532 of record JBAKBP010026898.1, read on the forward strand.
TAGTACTTTCTTCTTTGTTTGATTGTTTACCAGACTAGATAACTCCCGTCGTGATTATTAGTCTGTTGTGTGAAACGCTAGTACCGAGTTCTTGTATACCCCGTTATAGCAGATAGAACTCTGGAGGGGTAGTGGCGTTTTTTGTTCGGCTGGCAGTACTCTTGGGTTGGGATCGTGTGTTTCCGTTGTGGCAGCGAGCCATATTCGAGTCCTGTGTAAGAGCCCTAGTGTACCTGAGTGCCCGGTCGTAACAAATGGCGACCTTGCTTAGGATTTTGTGAACAGTATAATTTTTTTTTGCAGAGTTGTACAACATTTGTTTGTTGGTACTTTAGCGTACATATTGAAGAATATTTTTTTTTTGTAAGGCAATTAGGAGAGCATTTAAGAGACTCCAGTTAATTTAGTAATTAGTGCTTGCATAAGGGAGTTTAACACTTTTGTCTCGAGAATTTTTTGGTGAACTTCAGTATGTCGTGCCCTAGTACTGACGAGGAGCGAGAGATGCTAAGTGAGGAGGTGCCGTTAGTAACTAGTGAGGAGGATGCTAGACTTTTTGTGAGTAAGCAGTACCACGTGACGGAGGGGAGGCTGACTGGGGTGGATCTTTATGGCTTGCACCTGATAGCCCAGGTTTTGGGCAAATCCAATGTAGTAGGGATGTCCAAGGGGGAGCTGATTTCCTGGGTGTTGCGTGGGCGACATGGGGTTTCGGAGGAGAGGGCGTTTGGGGGGGTTCCTCCCCAGATCCCCTCTCACTCGACTCCCACAGTGCCGTCCACTCAGTTGCCGGAGGTTAGCACTCTCCCACAGAGGGATGAGCATTGGAAGATTGGAGTGCCCTCGGGCGGTGCGTATGGTGGTTCCCCAGTTCTTGCCCCCCCTCCTTCAGTAGTGGCAGCTCCCTCTTCCGGCCTGTCTCCTGATATGATATTTAAACTCGAGCTTGCTAAAATTGAGGCTGAGTCTAGGAAGTATGCAATCGAGGCTGAGTCTAGGAGGCAGGAGAATGAGTCTAGGAGGCAGGAGAATGAGACTAGGAGGCACGAGGATGAGACTAGGAGGCACGAGGCTGAGCTTAGATACGACTCCGAGAAATATTGTGCTCAGATAGACTTAGATAAGACTCGTGCAGAGTCGACAGGGATTCGGATGGGCCGGGAGGGCCAAGTAAGAGAACAGTCCTTGTCTCACTTAGTCAAATTGGTGCCGGCATTTAGTGAAACTGAAGTCACAGAATTTTTTAATCGTTTTGAGAAGAAGTGTAGGGAGCATAATTGGCCTGAAGAGAAGTGGGCAGCTCTAGTCTCCTCCAGACTTACGGGTAAGGGTCTGAAGGCTTATGATGCACTGCCGTTAGAGTCTTGCATTGACTACCCAGAATTGAAGAGAGCTGTCCTACGGGCATACGAGTTGCAACCAGAAACATATCGATTGAAGTTTCGGGGTGTTACAAAGACTAGGGAGGCGACCTTTCTTGAGCATGCCCGGGACTTAAAAGATGCACTTACAAACTGGACACGTTCTGAGAAAGCTGAGACGGCCGAACAGTTGACGGAGCTGTTTCTGCTCGAGCAGTTTTACAAGTGCACAGGTGCAGAAATGACTTTAACTATTAAAGAAAAGAACCCAAAAACTCTACAGGAGGCAGCTGAGATGGCTGACCTCCGGCTATCATTAATTCGTGGGTGCGGGTCTGCCCAGCGTAGTGAGGCAGGTAACAAGGGGCGTGACGCCCCACCCCCCCGAGTTAGTAATATATCTTATGCAAACTAGTACAAGAGTTATGATACCAAGACTGACCACAAGACTAGCACCGTCCCATTTAAGAAGGGGCCGGGCCCTTCCCAGTACCAAGGGAAGCCCAAAGGGGAGTTAGAGTGTTATCAATGTCATAAAAAGGGGCACTTTGCAAGAGTCTGTCCTAGCAAACCACCTACAGCAGCTGTGTCTTTGGCCTGCAACATTGGTGTGTCTCTGAAGTCTTCTGAGTTTGCCCGGGGCAGTTCGTCAGAGGCTGAGGCACAGCCAATGCAGAAGCACCTGGGAGGCTCGAACCCTGCTCAGGATGTTTTTTGCGACCATAGAGGACGGGGTTGCGTGATGTGGGCGGGGCGCAAGCATGGAGTAGAGGTCTTGCATGATACAGGTGCTTCCCAGACTCTGATGAAAAACTTGACTGGCTACCCTATAAATGCGGCTCGGGTGGTAGTGGTGCAGGGTATTAATGCAACTCGGTCATACCCGCTGGTGCGGTTGGAGTTGGAGGTGGATGGTGTGGCACGGGAATTGGATGTTGGGATTGTGGAGAAACTGCCAGTGGAGGGCGTCGACCTTCTTCTCGGCAACGACTTTGCAATGCCCGCTTCTGAGGTTCTACCCTTAGTCGTTGCCGAGAGGCCGGCCGACGTGAGTAGGGAAGAGCGAGAGTGGGTCGAGCGGTGCCAGGCACAACCCATGGCGTGTGCTGTCACCCGAGCTCGGACAGCTAAAGTGTCACAGCCTAGTCCTCCGTCTTCAGACCAGCAGAGGAACGATCAACAGGAGGAGGCTAAAGCTGGAGTTGGTTTTAAGAGTTTTGACTCGGCGGCTCTCCTGGGTGATTCAGTATTAGCACCATTACTTAGTTCCGGAGTAGCCCCTGGGCCTGTCATCGAGAGTGACGAGGCTGGGCATGACGAGTCTCCACGACAGCAACGTTATGAACATCGAGAGAGACAGAGGGAGCAGCTCAGTATCGGGGAGGGTCATGCATTGCTCCGGGAGCAGTTAGATCGCTTGGCACCCTCAGATATACGTCGGTTGCAGCTGGAGGACCCTGAGCTCCAAACGTGTGCTAATGGAGCTGTGGAGCTCGACGAGGACGGTGATGCACAGCCGGGAGATTTTTTTTATTTAGATGGCATCCTGTATCGGCGTTTTCAAGACCCTAACCGTGGCTGGAAGATGGGGTCCGGGGTAGTGGACCAGTTGATGGTGCCGCGGGAGTGCAGGGATAGCCTACTGAGTTTGGCGCATGACACACCGCTGGCAGGACATTTGGGGGTAAGAAAAACGGTGGCGGCTTTGGGGAAGTTGTTTTGGTGGCCGGGGATGAAGTCTCATGTGCAGTCCTGGATAAACTCATGTGATATTTGTCAACGGGTCGGGAAACCAAACCAAGTTATTCCTAAAGCTCCGTTGCACCCTATTCCTGTAATTGGGCCACCTTTTAGTAAGATTGTTGTTGACATGGTTGGTCCCCTCCCTCCCACAAAGGCTGGTAATAAATTTTTGTTAACCATCATGGATGTTGCCACTAGATACCCCGATGCATACCCCATGAAAAACGGCATGGCTAAGACGGTAGTCAGTAACTTGTTGTGGTACTTTTCAAGGTACGGGTACCCGGAGGAGATTCAGTCTGATCAGGGGTCCAATTTCACCTCCAATCTCTTTAAGCAAACAATGCAACAGCATGGAATACGGGCGGTGGTATCGTCAGCGTATCACCCTGAGAGTCAAGGGGTGCTTGAGCGGTGGCATGCCACCCTTAAAAGCATGCTCAGGTGTTATTGTGCTGATAACGGAAGAGATTGGGATCTTGGATTGCCGTATGTACTGTTTGCTGCTCGGGAAGTGCCTGGTGAGAGCCTGGGATTTAGTCCAAACGAGCTGATTTTTGGACACCGAGTCAGGGGCCCCCTTAATATGCTGCGGGAAATTTGGGAAGGAACTGTGCCGCCTTGTTCCTTGTTGAAGTATGTGTTTGAAAGCCGTGAGCGCATGCTTAAGAGTCTGGAGATGGCAGGTCGGAATTTAACAGGGTCACAAGCTTTAATGAAGGACAGGTATGATCGCAAGGTGAAGCTCCGGGAGTTCATTGTGGGACAGGAGGTGTTGATTTTGTTGCCTTTGGTTGGTAACCCCTTGTCGGCGAAGTATACTGGACCCTATAAAATTGTGGAGAAAATTTCGGACCTAGATTACCTTGTTGCCACTCCAGACAGGAGGAAGAAGAATCAGTTATGTCACGTGAACCTGATAAAAGAGTATGTGAGGCGCCCCTCTGAGCCTCTCACTGTCCCTGTGTTGGCTTGTTGCGGCCGTGGTGGAGAAGGAGAGGGGGACAGTCAAGCTTCAGAGGAGGATAGCTGGGATCACCATGTTTCAGCGGATCAGTGGGCGGGGAACTCGAGCCTAAGGGCTGACGAGGCTATAGCCCATTTGCCTGAGCCGCAATTTGAAGCTATCCGTCAGTTGCTCGGTTTATACCCCACTGTATTCGCTGAACATCCAGGCCTCACTACTCAGGCTATGCATGATGTTGACGTGGGGCACCATCTACCCTTTAAGTCAATCCCATACCGTGTGCCCCCCATAAAACTACCCGCTCTGAGGGATGAGTTGGAGTATATGCTCGGTAGAGGGTTGATAGAGAAAGGTACCGTTAAATGGACTTCCCCCGTAACACTGCAGCCTAAACCAGATGGCAAGGTACGCTTCTGTATTGATTTCCGTAGGCTAAACGGTTTGACTCCAACTAACCCATATCCTCTTCCTCGGGTTGATGATAGTGTTGATAAAATTGGTAATGCTCGGTTTTTGTCTAAAGTTGATTTAGTAAAAGGTTACTGGCAAGTACCTTTGTCCGAGCGCGCTAAAGAGGTATGTGGTTTTGTGGTGGACGGGAGTACTTACCGGTGTAATGTTATGCCCTACGGACTTAAGAATGCACCAGCAACGTTTCAGAACCTGATGAATGAAATTGTCCAGGACATTCCAAATTGCACCGTATACTTGGACGATGTAATCATTTATGATGACGACTTTGAGAGCCATTGTGAGCACCTGGAGACCTTGTTCCGGAAACTTAGTGAAGCAAGTCTGGTAGTAAATTTGGCAAAGTGTGACTTCGTAAAAGCCACTGTGCAGTACCTTGGGTTTGTAGTGGGAAGGGGACAGGTGTGCCCTCCTCAGAACAAGGTACAGGCTATCAATAAATTTCCGCACCCAACCACCAAGAAGCAGATCATGAGATTCTTGGGTATGATAGGCTACTACAGACGCTTTATAAAAGGTTACTCCACGGTGTTGGCACCTCTCACAGATTTGTTATCTAAAGACAAAAAGTTTTTGTGGGCGCCTGAGTGTGAAAAGGCTTTTAATTTAGTGAAGCATTTGCTGTGTACTCACCCGATACTCAGGGCCCCAGACTTTAACAGGCCTTTTCAGCTGGCAACAGATGCTAGTGGTGTAGGGGCTGGTGCCGTCTTGCTACAGACAGACAATGAAGGTGTGGAACACCCAGTAAGTTTCTTTCCTAAGAAGTTCAATGCTGCACAAAAGAACTATTCTACAATAGAAAAGGAATTACTGGCGATTGTGCTGTCGCTCAGGCACTTCGAGGTGTATGTTCCAGCCTATGGCCCAGTCGTGGTTATCTACACTGATCATCACCCTTTGAGATTCCTAAATCAATTTCACAATCGCAATATGAGACTGACCCGGTGGTCATTGATGTTGCAGGAGTATAACCTGGACATTCGGCATATTGCGGGATGTGACAATGTGATTGCGGATTGTTTATCGAGGGTAGATGATCAGTCGTAGGCTATCACAGGTGTATGATCCCGAAGAGATTGACACACGGGTAGCCTCCTGCTTTGGTTTGAGTAGTATTTTGCGCTTGGTGCTTGTTGGCTCGCGGTTGTAGCCCAGCGTATTGGGTCGTAAAGCAGGAGTTGAGCGTTTGGTATAGAAGAAAAAATAGGCTGCCCTTATAGTGCAGCCGGAAAAAACATATTAAAATATAAAAATCATAAAAAAACTCTTTCTTTTGATATAGATAATTGTATAAGTTTGTCATAGCCTATAGAGTTTGAGTAGTCCACGAACTATCAAACGGCTGAGCTGCTGTAAGCTCGCTCTGGGAGCATGATATTATGTCTTTTGCTATTGTTGGGAGGAGTTATGAAATGTGAATTTTTTTTTTTGTGATAAACTCAGCGTTGTTTTAGTGCCTTGCGGTCGCTGGGTGTGAGGGGTTTGATGAGGTTCTGCGGGTCAGATTTTAGCTCAGGGTTGAGCAAGTAAAATCTTGGGGGAGGTGTGACGCATGCCGAGTATGAGCATGCTGTACAGAACGCTCAGTCAGGCCCCACTCTCGCTAGGATCGTCAGGGCAGGAACTTTGGCTGTAGTCTGTGTAGAGTTTCCTAACTCAGTTTATGTGAACCGTTGTACTATAAGTATTATAATTATGTATTTTGTTTTCTTCTAAGTCAACGAGTTCTATTTTATATCATTGTATATATGTATTGTGTGTGGGACTTATATATGATGATGAGAGAGAGAGTTATGTAACGCCGGCCAGTGAGCGCGCCACGAGGTGTGTAGGCCTCACTCCCTCCTCCCTCCTCCCTCCTCCCTCATCAAGCGCGTGGGAAATCCTTTGTCGATCCCAGATTGAGAGAGAATATGACGTCATGATTGCCAGTGGGCGGTCCTTAAGTAGTTTGAGATATGCCGCTAGAGGGCCGAGTATAAAAAGAGAGGTTCGTGCCACCAGTCTTCAGAACTCATCAGGCAGAGCGACTTCTCATATCCCTTGCAACTATCCATATTCTTCCGACTGATGTGAACTTTCTCTACTCTCTGAACAGCCTATCTTCTTCTCTTCTCGTCCCTGTTTAACCTCCATGATCCCTTTGGTGCAGAGCTAGTCAGCCAAAGTATTATCGCTTGAGTTCTCACGAGATATATGCCTGTTAGAAAGCCTATTTTGGAAGGGTTAACTAGAATAGGATTGATTGATGTTTGTTGCACTCGTATATGCATTTCCCTGTGTACGATTATTCATGTTCCTGTTTTCTGCTGGTTTAGGTAATGCTAGACTGGGATAGGGTTCCTCGAGTTGTGATTTCCTATGAGTGCTAGGTTGTGGTTGAACCAGTACAATTGCAACGGAGACGTGGAACGCCTAGGTGGTCTTTCTGACTGTGTACCGTGAGAGTTTAGCACTGTGTTGCGAGTGAGGGCTTTTGCCTCTGCCACCCAACACTGTGCTATCTCATTTGCTTGACTTTGAGAGGATCGCCAGGAGAGAACCAGATACTAGTGATCTGGATCTCTCAAGAGAGCATCCCGTCAATTACCGTAATTTGGCCGCACAGTCTTAAGGACCTCGCTAGGCTACGAGCCGCTTGCTCAGCCATTGTCTCTTAACCTTAGATATCCCAGCTAGACTTTGCTCGACCAGCAGATACAGTATAGTATTGAAGCTTCTCCTTATGTATATTATTGTTTATGCACTATTGATTTCATGTGTGGCACGCTTAGCTACTTTAGAGATTAGTGGCCCACGAGCACAATCTTAGTAGGCTATTGCCAGTGCATTGTCGGAGTACTTCTTCTTAATGTTTGCCATTTCCTATTGCCTATCCTTATAATTCTTCTTATGTCAATTTAAAGCCTTTAATTACCAGTGAGTTATTCATGAAATTGCTGTTCAAAATCCGATACTTACTTCTTATGAGTATTCGAGAAGCATCTAACTTATCAGAAGATTCCTTGCTTGATGCTCGAGGACTATTGTTTAACGTAACGTAATAGTGCCGATCCGAAGTAGAGGGTGGAGGACTTCTTAAGTTCTTAGTTCAAGGGTGGATTACTTCGGCTTCGGCCAACACTATTCTTTAGTGTTGTAGTACTTTCTTCTTTGTTTGATTGTTGACCAGACTAGATAACTCCCGTCGTGATTATTAGTCTGTTGTGTGAAACGCTAGTACCGAGTTCTTGTATACCCCGTTATAGCAGATAGAACTCTGGAGGGTAGTGGCGTTTTTTGTTCGGCTGGCAGTACTCTTGGGTTGGGATCGTGTGTTTCCGTTGTGGCAGCGAGCCATATTCGAGTCCTGTGTAAGAGCCCTAGTGTACCTGAGTGCCCGGTCGTAACAGTAGGTATTCCATCACCATCCAAACCTTCACAAGCCTGTCCTTGTTCTGCCTGCAGACTGCCTTATTGTTGAAAGCATGGAAATACTTCAACAAAGCTAGAAACTTAGTCCTACTCATCGTTCTCCGAAATACTGGGTAGTCGTGAAGGACAGTTGAACGGCAGTAGTGACTCAGAGAAGGAATCTTGGTGATGCCCATGAGGAAGTACAGGCCAAGGAATTTGGCCATTTCCTCCTCACCAAACAGGTGCCAAAAAGCGGCTGCTCCGTCAACGAACTTGACGTAAGCATTTGTCTCCAATACCAGGTATTGCAGCATCTCCCTTGTGAAGAAGAGCTGGAAGAACTGGAGAGGAGTCACCGGCTTTGGAACCTGCATACCAGGGGTCCCTGAGAACAGATCAGGCTGGGGGTCGAAGGGGGTGTCGGTCCAACCGGCATCACGATTGGGGGCAGGATCGCGAGCACGGCCACGACCACCGCGAGGACCACCGCGAGGAACACCTCTGCGGCCCCTGGGCCTACCACCTGCCCCCCTACGGGGACCTGGCCTCCGGCGTGGCATAGGTGGTAGGTCGAGGGGTTGAGTGGGGGGGGCTTCTGCATCAGATGATGCAGAAGCCGGTGAACCTGGTGCAGCACCAAGTGGTGAAAGGTGTGGAGCTGGTGAACCTGGTGCAGCTGTACCAGTTGGTGAATGGTGAAGAGGAAGCCTTTGGGGAAGAAGCTCCTCGATTGCTGCTGGATGATTCAACGCTGTGCGTGGCACCTCAGCAACAACCTGAGCACGCACTGCGGCTTCAGCAACCTCAGCACGCATTGCGGCTCGATGCTCAGGCAGAACAAATGCCGAGGGGGTCAACGGTGTGTCGCTGAAGGGGGACACTGCGGGGGTGACCGTTCCCATGACATGCGAAGGCGGGGTATTCAAAGTGCCCACAGCAAGTAGCGTAGCAAACAGGTGTGGGCTGCGGGCTAGTGATCCTGCTGGAAGCCAGGATGAGGCACCGCCACACGAGGTGGATGGAAGAGGTGACGTGGGAAGTTGGGGGAAGTTTAGTGATGGTAGGAGGTAATCGGCGATGTTATGGATGGGATGAGATGTAGATGGGATGGGATGAGATGTAGATGGGATGGGATGGGATGTGGATGGGATGGATGGTGGTGGTGGATCCGCTGGGGCTGGTTCAGTTGGTGGTGGTGGTGGTGGGTCGTCCGTCGTTGCTGGGGATGGTTCTGCTGGTGGTGGTGGTGGGTCGTCTGACGTTGCTGGGGCTGGTGGTGGATCGGCCGAGGTGGGGGCATCGAGGCGGAGTCGCTTGGGCGGAGGTGAAGCCCAATCCTCATCGTCAGACCACTCGTCCGACTCACTCTCGCTCGCCGTCTCATCTGTTGTCGTCAGGTCCAGCACCTCGTTGACTACATCTTCCAGCTGGGAGTCCCGCAAACGTTTCTTAACATCCCTCTTGTTCGACATGGCATCTGGCGTATGGCGGTAGGCTGGCATATGGCGGTAGGATGGCGTATGGCGGTAGGCTGGCGTATGGCGGTAGGCTGGCGTATGGCGGCAGGCTGGCGTAGTTAGCTTACGATGCTGAAACCAAGAAATGGAAATAAAGAAAAAACGTAATTGACGTTGATAGTTGTCATGACGCTAGTTCGCCATCACTGGATCCATATGACGTTGGTATAGTTCACCATGACATAGTCATAGTTTTGCCTTATCCGATTCCAGATGACGTGAGTATAATGGATTCATGACGGTATAGTTCCGCATTTTGTAATTCAAATGGGGGAACACCATGACGTAGTCATAGTATGGCATTATAAGAATATATTTATACCTTGTATTTACCCTGGGGAACAGGAACAACACAACAGGGAAGGGGACAAGAATTTTTGTTTTATATATATACGGTATATACCTTTATATATAAAATAAATATAATCAAATAAATAAAAATATATATAAAATAACAATAGAAATACTCGATTATGGGCCCTACCCTTGTTGTGGACCTAGGGAGTGGTCCCATGGACACCCTGGGGAACAGGAACAACACAACAGGGAAGGGGACAAGAATTATTTTTGTTTTTATATATATACGGTATATACCTTTATATATAAAATAAATATAATCAAATAAATAAAAATATATATAAAATAACAATAGAAATATTCGATTATGGTCCCTGCCCTTGCTCTGGACCTAGGGGGTGGTCCCATGGACACCCTGGGGAACAGGAACAATAAAAAAAAAATTACATAAATGAAATAAAATTATAAATAAAATAAAACAATATAAATAAAATAAATAACAACTATAATAAATCCCAATATATAAAAAAAAAAAACATATCAATACTCGATTATGGGCCCTACCCTTGCTGTGGACCTAGGGGGTGGTCCCATGGACACCCTGGGGAACAGGAACAATACAAAAAAAAATATATAAATAAAATAAAAAGATATAAATAAAATAAATAAAATAAATAATAAATCCCAATATATAAAAAATAACTATATAAATACTTGATTATGGGCCCCGCCCTTGCTCTGGACCTAGGGGGTGGTCCCATGGACACCCTGGGGAACAGGAACAATAACAAAAAAAATTATGTAAATGAAATAAATTTATAAATAAAATAAAATTATATAAATAAAATAAATAAAAACTATAATAAATAAAAATATATATTAAATAACTATATAAATACTCGATTATGGTCCTTGCCCTTGCTCTGGACCTAGGGGGTGGTCCCATGGACACCCTGGGGAACAGGAACAATTAAAACAAATATATATAAATGAAATACAATTATAAATAAAATAAAATACTATAAATAAAATAAATAAAATAAATAAAAACTATAATAAATCCCAATATATATAAAATAACCATATAAATACTCGATTATTGGCCCTACCCTTGCTGTGGACCTAGGGGGTGGTCCCATGGACACCCTGGGGAACAGGAACAATAAAACAAAAAAAATACATAAATGAAATAAAATTATAAATAAAATAAAACGATATAAATAAAATAGCCCCTTCTATCTTTTTCTCCTTCTGCATCTCTATTTTTTTCAAATGGCGTAGGGATGCGGCGACCCCAACGCCCGCCACTTTCTGGTGCAGGTAGCCTCCTCTGTGGTGGAGGGGTGAGAAATTTCCACCACCGCTTTTCTCCGGCGAGACGTAGAAGTCAGCTAAAGGGGATCGGGGGTGGGGGGCCTGGTATCCTTCTCCCCTTAACCCGGGAGCTGCGGGGAGACTCTTAAGAGTTCCCCCGGCGGACTGCGGGAAGACTCTTGAGAGTAAGTAAAATAAAAAATCAACTTTTGACATCGAAAAAAAAATATTTGTTTTATTTTTATTTTTTTATTTTTTTATTTTTTTTTGGCCCCTGGGCCATGCAAAATCTCAGTCCTCTACCTCCCCTCCTTCCCCACTTTCCTCCTCTCCTTCAGTTATCACCTATTTTCCCTATTATTCCCTTATTCTGAGGTATATTTTCGTGCTAACATTAGCGAGTTGCAAGCAGGGTGTTGTCATCACTGATGGAAAGCGAGTGCAAGAGAGAGAGAGAGAGTATCGATCGACTGTGTCTCAGTGGCCTTGGGGGAAATTGGCGGGAAAGGAGTTTGCCTCACCCATACATTATACAACTCGCGGGCTATATCTCCGATTTTGACCATCCAAACGCTGTTTTCACTCGTTTTATTGTTGTTTCAAGTTAATACCTTTATAATCAACCCATAATAGGCGCATATGGATAATTATTAATGCTATTAATGGTACAATGAATATTTTAGTGACGGAAACACCTCAAATACGTCAGCACAGGGGGACGTTTTCAATTACCCCCATGCGCACTTCAGAGGTTAAATAAATCTACCAAAAAAACGAGACAGAGATAGGGGCGAGGGAACGCGTTCGTGGTCCCGGACCCTAAGAATAGGAGCTTTGAATGTGCGTGGATGTAGTACGAATGAGAAGCGAGAGGATATTAGAAGGTTATTTGAAAGAAGGATGTATGATGTCCTTGCACTGAATGAAACAAAGATGAAAGGAGAGGGAGAAGTGGATTTTGGAAACGTGATAGGTAGAAAGTCTGGAGTAGACGAGGGAGTCAGGGGGAAAGAAGAAGTGGCTATTATTGTGAAGGAGGAGTTGAGAGAGTTTATAAAAGAGTGGAAAGAGGTGCCATCAAGGCTAATGTGGGTGAGAATGTGGTTTAAGGGTGAAAGGTGGGTTTTGTAAGTGCGTATGGACCAGGAAGTGAAAGAGAGTTAGACGAGGTAGAGGGTTTCTGGGAGGATTTGAGAGATTGTCTACAAGGGTTTGATGAAAATGAAAATGTTATAGTTTTAGGGGACCTAAATGCTAGGGTAGGAAATGAGCCTGTTGAGGGAGTCATCGGTAGTTTTGGTGTGGATGGTGTAAACGAGAGTGGAGAAAGACTGAAAAATGTATGTGAAGAGTGTAGATTGAGTGTAGGTAATACGTTCTTCAAAAAAAGGCGTATACACAAGTACACCTGGCATAGACTTGTGAGGGGAGAGATTGTAGAGAGGGCATTGATGGATTATGTGCTGGTGACAAGGGAAAGATTGTGTAGACTGCTGGATGTGAATGTGATGAGAGGTGAGGCGGAGGGTATGTCAGATCATTACCTGGTGGAGGGAAAGCTAAGAGTTAAGAGTTACAGGAGAATAAGAGACAAGCGTGAAGTAAGAGAGGTAATAAAAGTTAGTGAGTTAGAGAAGAGTGAAAAAGAGAGGGAGTACAAGGAAAGACTAAATGAAAAGTGGATGGAAGTGAGAGAGATGGAAGAGAGAGAAGTAGAGGTTGAATGGCAACAGTTTAAGGAAGGAGTGAAAGCAAGTGCAGAGGTAGTATGCGGCAAAAGGAAAGTAGGAGGCAGAGTGTTACGACCGGGCACTCAGGTACACTAGGGCTCTTACACAGGACTCGAATATGGCTCGCTGCCACAACGGAAACACACGATCCCAACCCAAGAGTACTGCCAGCCGAACAAAAAACGCCACTACCCTCCAGAGTTCTATCTGCTATAACGGGGTATACAAGAACTCGGTACTAGCGTTTCACACAACAGACTAATAATCACGACGGGAGTTATCTAGTCTGGTAAACAATCAAACAAAGAAGAAAGTACTACAACACTAAAGAATAGTGTTGGCCGAAGCCGAAGTAATCCACCCTTGAACTAAGAACTTAAGAAGTCCTCCACCCTCTACTTCGGATCGGCACTATTACGTTACGTTAAACAATAGTCCTCGAGCATCAAGCAAGGAATCTTCTGATAAGTTAGATGCTTCTCGAATACTCATAAGAAGTAAGTATCGGATTTTGAACAGCAATTTAATGAATAACTCACTGGTAATTAAAGGCTTTAAATTGACATAAGAAGAATTATAAGGATAGGCAATAGGAAATGGCAAACATTAAGAAGAAGTACTCCGACAATGCACTGGCAATAGCCTACTAAGATTGTGCTCGTGGGCCACTAATCTCTAAAGTAGCTAAGCGTGCCACACATGAAATCAATAGTGCATAAACAATAATATACATAAGGAGAAGCTTCAATACTATACTGTATCTGCTGGTCGAGCAAAGTCTAGCTGGGATATCTAAGGTTAAGAGACAATGGCTGAGCAAGCGGCTCGTAGCCTAGCGAGGTCCTTACGACTGTGCGGCCAAATTACGGTAATTGACGGGATGCTCTCTTGAGAGATCCAGATCACTAGTATCTGGTTCTCTCCTGGCGATCCTCTCAAAGTCAAGCAAATGAGATAGCACAGTGTTGGGTGGCAGAGGCAAACGCCCTCACTCGCAACACAGTGCTAAACTCTCACGGTACACAGTCAGAAAGACCACCTAGGCGTTCCACGTCTCCGTTGCAATTGTACTGGTTCAACCACAACCTAGCACTCATAGGAAATCACAACTCGAGGAACCCTATCCCAGTCTAGCATTACCTAAACCAGCAGAAAACAGGAACATGAATAATCGTACACAGGGAAATGCATATACGAGTGCAACAAACATCAATCAATCCTATTCTAGTTAACCCTTCCAAAAATAGGCTTTCTAACAGGCATATATCTCGTGAGAACTCAAGCGATAATACTTTGGCTGACTAGCTCTGCACCAAAGGGATCATGGAGGTTAAACAGGGACGAGAAGAGAAGAAGATAGGCTGTTCAGAGAGTAGAGAAAGTTCACATCAGTCGGAAGAATATGGATAGTTGCAAGGGATATGAGAAGTCGCTCTGCCTGATGAGTTCTGAAGAATTGTGGCGAGGACCTCTCTTTTTATACTCGGCCCTCTAGCGGCATATCTCAAACTACTTAAGGACCGCCCACTGGCAATCATGACGTCATATTCTCTCTCAATCTGGGATCGACAAAGGATTTCCCACGCGCTTGATGAGGGAGGAGGGAGGAGGGAGGAGGGAGTGAGGCCTACACACCTCGTGGCGCGCTCACTGGCCGGCGTTACATAACTCTCTCTCTCATCATCATATATAAGTCCCACACACAATACATATATACAATGATATAAAATAGAACTCGTTGACTCAGAAGAAAACAAAATACATAACTACAATACTTATAGTACAACGGTTCACACAAACTGAGTTAGGAAACTCTACACAGACTACAGCCAAAGTTCCTGCCCTGACGATCCTAGCGAGAGTGGGGCCTGACTGAGCGTTCTGTACAGCATGCTCATACTCGGCATGCGTCACACCTCCCCCAAGATTTTACTTGCTCAACCCTGAGCTAAAATCTGACACGCAGAACCTCATCAAACCCCTCACACCCAGCGACCGCAAGGCACTAAAACAACGCTGAGTTTATCACAAAAAAAAATTCACATTTCATAACTCCTCCCAACAATAGCAAAAGACATAATATCATGCTCCCAGAGCGAGCTTACAGCAGCTCAGCCGTTTGATAGTTCGTGGACTACTCAAACTCTATAGGCTATGACAAACTCATACAATCATCTATATCAAAAGAAAGAGTTTTTTTTTATGATTTTTATATTTTAATATGTTTTTTCCGGCTGCACTATAAGGGCAGCCTATTTTTTTCTTCTATACCAAACGCTCAACTCCTGCTTTACGACCCAATACGCTGGGCTACAACCGCGAGCCAACAAGCACCAAGCGCAAAATACTACTCAAACCAAAGCAGGAGGCTACCCGTGTGTCAATCTCTCCGGGATCATACACCTGTGATAGCCTACGACTGATCATCTACCCTCGATAAACAATCCGCAATCACATTGTCACATCCCGCAATATGCCGGATGTCCAGGTTATACTCCTGCAACATCAATGACCACCGGGTCAGTCTCATATTGCGATTGTGAAATTGATTTAGGAATCTCAAAGGGTGATGATCAGTGTAGATAACCACGACTGGGCCATAGGCTGGAACATACACCTCGAAGTGCCTGAGCGACAGCACAATCGCCAGTAATTCCTTTTCTATTGTAGAATAGTTCTTTTGTGCAGCATTGAACTTCTTAGAAAAGAAACTTACTGGGTGTTCCACACCTTCATTGTCTGTCTGTAGCAAGACGGCACCAGCCCCTACACCACTAGCATCTGTTGCCAGCTGAAAAGGCCTGTTAAAGTCTGGGGCCCTGAGTATCGGGTGAGTACACAGCAAATGCTTCACTAAATTAAAAGCCTTTTCACACTCAGGCGCCCACAAAAACTTTTTGTCTTTAGATAACAAATCTGTGAGAGGTGCCAACACCGTGGAGTAACCTTTTATAAAGCGTCTGTAGTAGCCTATCATACCCAAGAATCTCATGATCTGCTTCTTGGTGGTTGGGTGCGGAAATTTATTGATAGCCTGTACCTTGTTCTGAGGAGGGCACACCTGTCCCCTTCCCACTACAAACCCAAGGTACTGCACCGTGGCTTTTACGAAGTCACACTTTGCCAAATTTACTACCAGACTTGCTTCACTAAGTTTCCGGAACAAGGTCTCCAGGTGCTCACAATGGCTCTCAAAGTCGTCATCATAAATGATTACATCGTCCAAGTATACGGTGCAATTTGGAATGTCCTGGACAATTTCATTCATCAGGTTCTGAAACGTTGCTGGTGCATTCTTAAGTCCGTAGGGCATAACATTACACCGGTAAGTACTCCCGTCCACCACAAAACCACATACCTCTTTAGCGCGCTCGGACAAAGGTACTTGCCAGTAACCTTTTACTAAATCAACTTTAGACAAAAACCGAGCATTACCAATTTTATCAACACTATCATCAACCCGAGGAAGAGGATATGGGTTAGTTGGAGTCAAACCGTTTAGCCTACGGAAATCAATACAGAAGCGTACCTTGCCATCTGGTTTAGGCTGCAGTGTTACGGGGGAAGTCCATTTAACGGTACCTTTCTCTATCAACCCTCTACCGAGCATATACTCCAACTCATCCCTCAGAGCGGGTAGTTTTATGGGGGGCACACGG
>JBAKBP010026899.1:0-30988 GCA_037953745.1 Lithodes maja
CCATTGGTTTTGAGATGAGTTAAGATCTTTCGTCCTATTTATTTGTCAACATTAAGAAATGTTGTGCCATTGGGGTGTCGATCTATTCTTGGCGAGCTATAGCGAGCCTGTAATTTAGGAGGAACCATTTTTCTACCGAAAAATGTACAAATTTATCTCAAAGGAGGGTCTTGGAGGATATCTATCTCTCTCTCTCTCTCTCTCTCTCTCTCTCTCTCTCTCTCTCTCTCTCTCTCTCTCTCTCTCCTTTTAACTTGCTAAAGGTCTAGGGAACGAACTTAAAAAACAAAACTTAAAATAACTAAAATTGACAGTTTCTCATGTGTCGCTTAACGTAGGGACTAATCTAACTTTTGATGAGACGGGCTGGCGAGAGATTAAATTTACATTATAATATATTTTTAATACGATAACTCCTTTTTGCATTATTGTAGTTATCCATAGGTGATTTTATTTAACTTAGTAATGACCTTGGGGGAGTCAGAGTTGTTGTTGTTGTTGTTCCCCATGCTGCCTGGCCGAACAGCCCCAAGATCCCGAGCAAGGCCAAGGCCATAACCGAGCGCCCCCACAGTACCCTACCCGCCGACCACAATAAAGCCTGGGTGACCGAAGCCACTCCATGGCGGGGAGCTGAGCAGGGTGCGGAAACGCCCGGGAAACCAAAGCCCCACCCAGGGCCCTGTGCCCCTCAGCAATTATGAAGAGAAAGTTGAGGGGCAAGGGAAAAATGTGACGCTTTGGCTTCCAATCTTGGTAGATTGGGAGGTCAATCGACGGAAGAGACGCCGTCACTTGAGATCTAGAAAATATATAAGTAAAAGGAACAGTCAGAGTAAGCTATGGGTATGGCAGAGATTTTTCAGTTCTCACTCTGATAGACCAGCCCATCACCACATGACTAAAACCCAGAGTTGATTAAGATGGAGTAAAATATCGTACACAGTTCTTAGAAAATAATGCATGAATAGGCCAAAGGGGACACCGACTGCTTGTTTGGCCTATAGATTGATTCATTCATAAATTCTTATTTCCTCGCTAGACTTCCCTCAAACTTAAAAAAAACATCCCCTAGACCCCCCTCAAGATAAATTTGTACATTTTTCGGGAGAAAAATGTTCCGGTCAAAGGCCGGTTCTTCTTACAATTGCAGGCTCGCTATCGCTCGCCATGAAAAAATCGACACACAAATGGGACGAAAGGTTTTAAAATCGCCAAACAAATGGGCCGAACGTCTAAAAATCTAAAAAATAATGAGACTAAACACGAGGGAGAAAGGGGACCAGAAAAACGACCGTCTCCCCTTAAACTTTCAAATACATTTTATTTAACCCCATTCAAGATCCGATTGCACTATTCATACCGGTACCGTTTTTGCAACTTTCACTCCAAGAGATCCTCCCTAAGCTAAATACTGTATAATAGTCTCATATTGGTCAGAATAAAATTACTCTTCCTCTTTCTCCTCCAAAATTACTACTTCTTCCTGCTTCTCCCTCCCTTCTCCTCCTCCTCCTCCTCCTCCCTCCCTTCTCCTCCTCCTCCTTCTCCCTCCCTTCTCCTCCCCTTCCTTTCGTCGTCCTGCTTCTCTGCTTTTCTCCCTCCCTTCTTCTTTATCCTGTCTCCTCTTCCTCCCCCTTGCTTCCTCTTCCTCCTCCTCTACTTCTTCCTCCGCCAATTAACCCCCAGGTAACAGTTTCTTTTAGAATAACGCGCAACGAAGTGTCAACGCATACCACAATGTATATTCATACATCTGTTCCCTTTCAGAATTGTAGTAATAGAGTTAGCTTAGATTACAAATCAACTTCTTTTTCTCCCTGTCCTATCCGAATTTCCGTGTCAGTTTTTCCATACTACATGGTATTTTTCCAACTGTTTCCATGCCAGCATTAGCTGGAGGTAGTGGTGGGTGGGGAGGAGCCTTCTTCTTTGCTATCCTTTTCTCTACCTCGTAGTCAATAGATTCATAGTTTTAGATATCCAAACTGCCCCGTAATAACCAATAGGTCTGTTGCAGTTTGTTCTCCTTTGTATTCGTTTTGTATTCCTTTGATTCACATTATTATTAGTTGTATTAATGTATCCTATTGAAGGGGCTAAGAGCGAACAGAGAGCGCTTTACACCGAGTTAATTAGATAAGTGTGTGTGAGCTGGTGTTTAAATAGACAACAAGAGAATGTAATAAAGGTGGACTAATTAAAATAGTCCTACAAGTTAATGTTAATTAGTGAGGGGGAGACTTTATAAGATCCGGCTGAGGGAATTACTGCTTGGGAAGGGGAGGGAAGTAAATAAAGATACAGAAGATAAAGAGGAGAAGAGGAAGGTGTGATAAATATGGAATAGATGAATACATAGATAAATAGAGAGATACACACAAGCATAATTATATAATTACTGGCTGGGAGTGGGATAGAAAGTAAATATAGGTATGGTACAGGAAATACAAAGAATACAGAAGAAGGTAAGTTGTAAGAAATGTGGAATAAATGGATACATAGATTTATATGTAAAAGGCTAACAACATGAATGGATAGATAGACAGATAGATAGATGGACTGGTTATATATATATATATATATATATATATATATATATATATATATATATATATATATATATATATATGTTGGTAAAGCCAGGTAATAAATTTTCTTTAATACATACGAGGTTGAAAGAAATGGCAATTTCTGCGTTGGAAATTTTATTATTCAAAGTTTCCAGGTCTCTGATGAGTTTTCGCTGGGTGGCAGGAAGTAGATGAAGGAGATGAGCAAAATTCATGGTGGTACAGGGTTACATTAAAGTACATGAAGATACAGGATATACGACACGACGCGTTTCACTGGACAACCAGCATTATCAAGTAAGGAAGGAATGATATAAAAGGTAAACAGGAAGGGTATATATAGAGGGTGGAGGATCAGAGGAGGCGGAAAACAGGGGGCAAAAGTCTGCTATTGGTGGAAGGGTAAACTAGGAGAGAGAAAGGGGGTAACCGCTTCACGCATGCGCACTGGATGCGGGATGGTGGTCAGTAGGTGGGGTCGAAGCTGATTGGCTGCGTGTCGAGGGGCGTGGCCTAAGTTGTGTGGCGCCTGCAGAAGACGAAGCTGAAGGAGGTAGCGCGGGGGGCTGCGTCAAGGGCACCGGGGGGCAAGGAGGGGTGTTAGGTCCTGTAGGGTAGTGTCTTTTGGCAGAAGGAAGGATCTGAAGGTCCAGAGTTTGGTTGTTGATGTTGGGATGTAAGGCTTGGATATATAAAGCTTCGAGTATAGGTAATCTCCTTGGGTCACTTTCTTTATCGAGTATGGTGGTGTGTTTCTCTAACTCGTTGCGTGTGAGGTGAGGATGGTTAGGGGTGAGATAGTGGTCTTTGATGGCTCCAGCCTGAAGGTGAAGAGTTAACCGACGTGAAAGACGAGTCTGCGTCATACCAATATAGGAATGAGGTCCACAGTCCTCATAATTACAGGTATGTTGGTAAATGACGTGATCGTCGGTCATCGGGCTCTTTATCTTGGTGGAGGCTGGTTTGTTGCGGAGAACGAGGTTGGAGGTCTTGGGGGATTTGTAATAAATTATTAATTTGATTTTGTTTTCCGGGTTGGTTGGGTGGACATGCTTGGAGATTATTTCTTTTAAGACGGCTTCGTCATTTTTGTGTTCAGAGGACATGTAATTGCGGTAGAAGATCTTAATTTCATTGGGGGGGTCAATGTTGGGAGGGCTTTGGGTGTACCATTTTTCAAGATGGTGGTTGATGGTGCTGGAGATGTCGGAGTTGGAGTATCCGTTATTTACTAAAACTTGGGATAGTCTTTCTAGTTCCTGGTGGGTGTCGGTCCAGGTAGAGCAGTGCGTGAGGGCTCTCCTAACATAGGCGGAGATGGAGGATAGAAGATAACGGCGGGGGCATTCACTATCGCCGTTGAGGCATTGTCCTGTGTTAGTTGGTTTAATGTAGTGTGACGTTAACGACTCCATTAGAACCGCATGGCTTGTCCTACAGTGACTCGCTAGGATCGCCAGGGCAGTGGATGGGGCTACAGTTTATGTATTAGAGTGTGCTTTATTTCATATGAAAGCTCGTGTCATGGGCAGTCCAGAAAGGCTCTTTGTTTTCACCCATGTCAAGGCTTTATATATTTAATTGTAAAGTATATGTTTTATCATTAACTAGTAATGATGGGATCTGGGAGAGAGAGAGTAGAACAGAGTGAGAGGGAGCGCGCAGTGTTTTTGTCCCGCTCGATGACGTCACGGCTGGCTGCCTCGTGGGGTTGGTTGAGAGAGGTCCTTCCCATGCTGTTAGCTCCCTTGCTAGTGGCTAGAGGACTTGTAACCGTTTTTTTCCCACGCGGCTCGAGCTGGTGCGAGTATATATACAGTTCCTCGCCACTCTCTCCCTCAGATCTGGTTTCTAGAACGCACCCATCTTTTTCCCTTGCTATCTGTCCCCTGCTCCGCACCTGAGAATCTTTTCCTCTGCCTACCTCTCTCTTTTTCATATCTTTCACCACCATTTTAATAATATTATACCCCCTCTGGTTAACTCTGCAAAATCAGCTTCATGCTGGCCAGTTGTATTGTGCGTTAAGGTCTGATATAACCCATGTATGTTAGTTGTTAAGATAAGTGGATCACGAAGCATTGGTTGGCATTCATATTGTTTAGTACTGCTTCCTTTAATTATTAGTGTTCTGCTGGATTAGATAATGCTAGACTAGGAGTCTGATATTATAAGGTATTGTTTCCTATGAGTGCTGGCTTTAGTTAAAAGCTGCACGACATACCTGAGAACTGGAGTTGATTGAGTAAATTCTAGTCTGTGTGCCATTGAGAGTAGAGCATGCATGAATGAGGGATTTTTGCCTATACCATTCTGCACTGTTCTAAGCTCGTTGTTTGTCTTTGAGGTACGCCAGGAGAACGCTTAATACTTCGGTATTAAGGTTTCTCAAGAGAGCTACCCTTCATTATAACGTAATATTTGACGCACAGACTTGAGATTTGCACTAGGCTTTTGCAGCATGCCATGCGCACCAGTATCTCGTATCATTGACTCTAGCTAGACTTTATCAGTCACAGTAGACATTAAGTATATTAACCTAATTACTCTTTTTATGCATACCCATTTATGATTACACAAGCATTTCGCAGCCTAGTTTGATGTATTGAGACACAAACGACTTAGGCTCTTTTTGTTGATAGGAATACTGCATTGTCGTGGCGATTATTATTATTGTTGTAGTGTTTAGGATATTCTTGGCTCCGACGGCATTATATATTCTGCCTTTTTGTGTGCATAGCCTGCACGAGCATTGTTCCGCTGCCTGCCTTTTTGGGTTCCATTTCCGATACGAGCATCTTTATAGCATCTAACATTTAAAGAAGATTCCTTGTTAGTGTTGAAGGACTTTAGTGCACTTTCTTTCATGCAGGAGTGCCTGACATTTATTGATTAAAGTAACGTAAGCTGTAACTTCTCTTACCACCTTACTTTGCATACCATAACCAAGCACCTTCGGTTATAGGTAGTAATAGGCTGTTTTCACATAACATTAAGCCTAGAGTAGACGCACATTTATTGAGAGTTTGATAGCCTATTATTGCATATAGAACTCTGTAGAGTATTTGTGTTCTTTGTTCACTGGGAATATACATCAGAGGTTGGATCTAGCGCTTTCCGTTGTAGCATTTATGCCATTACTAGTCCAATGAATAAGAGCCCTGATATATTTGAACCCCAGTCGTAACAAATGGTGACCTTACCTAGGATTTGGTGAACCTACATTTATTAAGCAGGGAACATTTGTTGTTTTGGGGAATATTTTGCGGGGATCGGCAAGAATAATTTTTTTTGCAACATAGTATAGCCCTTGAGTATTTCCGAGAATTTTTGTGTGTATATTGAGGTATAAGAGTTTGGGGTGCTTCTTTTCTGAATATTGTGGTGAGAAATTTTTGAGAGCATCATGTCTTATACCGGATCAGAGGAGAATGGAGACACAGTACGTAATGTCGAAACTGAGGAACAGCAGCATGATGAAAGGGTTAATCGGGTGAACTGTGAGGAGGATGCTAGGATATTTTTGCAATGGCCTGTTACTGCCGAGCGGTTGGAGGGTATGGATCGGTACGGTCTTCAATGCCTGGCCACAGCTATCGGTCATGCGGTTACTAGCAGCATGACCAAGGATAACTTGATAACGTGTGTACTGGGCAGGGTGACTGGTGAACGAGATGGGTTGAGTGCTCAGAGCCCTTCGGCCATGCTTCCCCTACACTCGACTCCCAGCCATCCCAGTAGTTTGCCGACCCCGGGTACGCTTCCGCAGTTGGGTGGTGACTGGCAGGGTGGGTTGCCCCTGGGGGGACCACCGGTAATTTCAAACAGTGTAGCACCTTCACCTCCTCAAGGGTTATCTCCAGAATTATTGCTTCAGCTCGAATTAGCTAAGATCGAAGAGAGAAAGGCTATCAGGGTATGTGAGCTTCAGCAGCAAACAGAGCTAGCAAAAATCCAAGCTGATTTAGAGTCGACTAGGTACTGTGCCGACATGGATGTAGAGAAGTCGCGAGTAGAGACAACGGGACAGCGACTTGGGGCTGGTAACCGTGTTCATGAGCAGTCTCTCTCGCACTTATTGAAACTGGTTCCGGTGTTTGATGAGAGTGGTGTAACAGAATTTTTCACACGCTTTGAGAAGAAGTGCCAGGAACACCAGTGGCCAGAGAATAAATGGGCAGCACTTGTATCCTCTAGATTAATAGGCAAGGGTCTTAAAGCCTACGATGCGTTACCTTTGGAGTTATGTATTGTGTACGAGGATCTCAAGGAGGCTGTCCTGAGGGCTTACGAACTGCAACCAGAAACGTACCGTTTGAAGTTCCGGGGTGTAACTAAGGGAAGAGATAGCACCTTTTTGGAACACGCCCGGGACTTGTCCGATGCTATGGGGAACTGGCTCCGATCTGAGAAGGTCACAACATTTGATGAAATTAAGCAGTTAATGATGTTGGAGCAGTTCTTTAAGAGCACGGGCGGTGATCTAACTTTGAACTTGAAGGAGAAAAACCCAAGAACTCTAGTCGAAGCAGCAGAAATGGCTGATCGACGGCTGTCGTTGATTCGGGGTTGCGGGTCCTCACTGAAGTACGATGTAAGTGCTAAGGACTGTTATCCTCCCCCTCCCCGTAACAATGACACATTTAAACAGAAGAGCCATGAAACTAAAACTGAATCCCAACCTTACACCACACCGTATGTGAAAAGTCAGGGGCCTTTTACATCACAGTATAAGCCGAAACCGAAATTTATGTGTTTTAGTTGCCACCAGGAGGGTCATAAGGCAAATGAGTGCTCTAGTCGACCTCCTCCGGCAGCCGTGTCTTTTGCTCACGGCATTGGAGTGTTCAAGAGGACATTGGAGTTTGTTAGAGGCATTTCTTCCGAGGTAAATACACTGCCAGTGCAGAAGGATCCGGAAGGCTTATTCCCTGTCCGTGATGCCTTTCGTGACCACAGGGGACTCGGTTGTGTGGAGTGGGGGGGGGGGGGGTAGAAGACGAGGTGAGAATTTTGCGTGACACTGGGGCATCGCAAACACTGTTGAGAAATTTCACTGGTAAACCTGTCAATACGGCGCGGGTGGTTGTGGTTCAGGGAGTTAATGCGACAAGGTCATACCTGCTTGTAAGAATGAAGGTGGAAGTTGATGGTGTGACTCGGGACCTGGATGTAGGAATTGTGGAGAAGTTACCTGTTGGGGGCGTCGACCTCCTTCTTGGCAACGACTTTGCGGGACCTACTTCTGAGGCTCCACCCTTGGTCGTTGCCGAGAAGCCGGCCGACGTGAGTAGGGAGGAGCAGGAGTGGGTTGAGAAGTGTCCGGTGCAGCCTATGGCGTGTGTTGTCACCGGAGATCCTGCATCCAGGGAGTCACATTCTGGTCAACAATCTTTAGATCAGCGGAGGAAGGGTACCGAGAAGGGGTTGAAAGTTGATGCGGTTGAGAGTTTAGTGTCAACGGACCTTCTCGGGGACTCCTTATTAGGACCACATTTCGAGTCTGGAGAAGACCCAGTAACTGTTCCTGTAGGGGCAGAGGATGGGCTTAAAAAGACGAAAGAGTTGAAGGAGGACAGTGATGCACAGTCGGGAGATGTAGCAACAAGGTACCCTGACGCGTACCCTATGAGAAATGGGTCGGCAAAGACGGTGGTCCGAAGCTTGCTAGTGTATTTTTCCCAGTATGGTTACCCGCAGGGGCTTCAGTCAGTCCAGGGACCCAACTTCACTTCTAGCCTCTTTGTCCAAGCAATGCCGCAGCATGAGATTGTTGGGGTTGTGTCATCTGCGTATCATCCGGAGAGCCAGGGTGTGTTAGAGCGATGGCACTCAGCCTTCAAATCTGTGCTTCGTTGTTGTTGCTTTGAGAGTGGGAGGGATTGGGATCTTGGCCTGCCATGTGTTTTGTTTGCTGTGTGGGAGGTACCTGGGGAGAGTTTGGGATTCAGCCCTAATGAGCTCGTCTTTGGAAATCGTGTCAGAGGGCCTCTCCATTTGGTTGAAGAAGTATGGGAGGGCGCAGAAAAACCTTGTTCTATGCTCAAGTGTGTCCTCAACAGTCGAGAACGGATGTTGCGCAGTCTGGATTTGGCTGGCCGTAATTTGACTAGCTCTCAGGCCCTCAGGAAGGACGGGTACGACCTCAAGGTTGAACTCAGGGAGTTTCACGTGGGTCAGGAGGTGTTGATTCTACTGCCCCTTGTAGGTCACCCCTTATCCGCGAAGTACGCTGGTCCTTATAGGGTGGTGGAGGAGCTATCAGACCTGGATTACTTGGTAGCCACTCCAGACAGACGGAAGCGCAATCAGTTATGTCATGTTAATCCCATGAAGGAGTATGGGAGGCACCCCCCTGAGCCTCTCACTGTGCCTGTGATGACGTTTAGCAGTCAAGGTGAAGAAGGAGAACGGGACAGTCAAGCTCAGGTGGAGGATAACTGGAAGGATAAGAAGTTCAAATGGGCGCCTGAGTGTGAGAAGGTGTTTAGAGAAGTAAAACACCTGTTGTGCACTCACCCGTTCCTCAGGGCCCCTGACTTTAGCCTACCTTTCCAACTAGCAACGGAGGCTAGTGGTGTGGGGGCTGGTGCCGTCCTTGTGGAAAAGGACGATGATGGGCTGGAGCATCCTGTTAGTTTCTGCTCGGAGAAGTACAATTCGGCCCAGGGGAGCTGCTCTGTTGTCGAGGAGGAGCTGCTGGCGGTTGTGCTTGCGCTGGGGCATTTTGAGGTCTATGTTCCAGCTTATGGTCCGGTCGTTGTAGTTTACCCAGATCATCACCCTCTCAAGTTCTTGGACCAGTTTCACAATCGGAATATGAGGCTGACCAGGTGGTCACTAAGGTTATTGGTATATAACCTGGACATACGCCATATTGCCGGTTGTGACAACGTGGTTGCAGATGGTCGTTCAAGGGTATATGATCCTGGGTAGATTGACACACGGGTAGCCTCCTGCTTTAGTTTGGATAGTATTTTGCGCTTGGTGCTTGTTGGCTCGCGGTTGTAGCCCAGCGTATTGGGTCGTAAAGCAGGAGTTGAGCGTTTGGTATAGAAGAAAAAACTAGGCTTGCCCCTATAGTGCAGCCGAAATCAACAAATTATAAACATAAAAATCAAATAAAAACTCTTTCTTTGATAGTTGATTTTTTTTAGTATGTTATAGCAGTAATTCTGAGTTGCACTCCTCTCAGAATGCTGGGCTAGAGAAGCTCGCTCTTGAGGAGCATAACTACATATAATTTAACCTATGATGTTGGGGAGGGTTATAATTTTGAAAAATGTTTTGTTGAAGAACTGTGCCAGATATTTTACTGCCGCTGGGTGATGGGAAGTGGAGATATAGCATGGGTTCTAACCATCAGATTTGTGTGAGCCTTGGGGCCTCTGAGAAAAATCTTGGGGGGGGGTGTGACGTTAACCACTCCGTTAGAACCGCATGGCTTGTCCTACAGTGACTCGCTAGGATCGCCAGGGCAGTGGATGGGGCTACAGTTTATGTATTAGAGTGTGCTTTATTTCATATGAAAGCTCGTGTCATGGGCAGTCCAGAAAGGCTCTTTGTTTTCACCCATGTCAAGGCTTTATATATTTAATTGTAAAGTTTATGTTTTATCATTAACTAGTAATGATGTTCATAGATACGCCGACTAGAGGTGAAAATATTCTCGATTTAGTTTTCAGTAACAATGAACATATGATAAATAGTGTAGAAATCGGGGACCACCTAGGAAATAGTGATCACAATTCTGTGTATTTTAATATACAATGGAAAGGTAATATCAGAGAGAATACAATATTAATACCTGACTTCAGAAAAGCCAATTATGGAGGGTTAAGAGAAGCCCTGTTAGCGGACCCTATGGTCAAAAAATTAAGTCGATCCAGGTGTCCAAATGAGTGTATCCTTTCTCAGGCACCTGTCATCTTAAGTCAGGAAGAGACGTCAAACTTGGTAGATACATACGATAATTTTATCAAGTCAGTATTCAATGCGCAAAATAAATATATCCCCAAAAGAAAATTTAGATCAACACAGAACCAACCCAAATGGATGAATAATAGACTATTAGATCTTTTAGGAAAAAAGAGAGGAATATATAGAAAAATTAAAAAAGGCGAAATTCACCTACTTGCTTACTATCAGAATCTATCACGACAGGTAAAAAAGGATATTAGTAAAGAAAAAAGAAATTATGAAATTAAGGTTGCCAATGACTCAAAAAATAATCCTAAAGCTTTTTACCAACTATATAAATCCAAGGTTAGAGATGTAATTGGTCCCCTTAAAACTTCGATAGGAGAAATGACAGAAAATGATTTAGAAATGTGCAGTACATTAAATAGTCAATTTCTTTCCGTATTCACTAATGAAAATTTGGCACAGTTTCCAGAAGTCCGTAAGGTATACAGCGATAGTATAGATAATAGGTTAAGTACGGTTACTATAAGTAGAAATGATGTGCTTAAGGAAATTGACAGACTGAAACCTCATAAATCGCCTGGTCCTGATGAGGTATATGCTAGAGTATTAAAAGAATGCAGAGATGAGTTAAGTTACCCATTAACATTTCTATTTAACAAGTCATTAGAAACAGGTATAGTTCCAGAAGCTTGGAAGCTTGCAAATGTAGTTCCGATCTTCAAAAAAGGTGATAAATCAATAGCATCCAATTACCGTCCCATTAGTCTCACTTCAATCATAGGAAAGCTACTAGAGTCAATTATTGCTAGGAAAATGAGAAACCACTTAGAAACATTTAACTTAATCAATTCTTCTCAGCATGGATTCACTCAGGGACGGTCTTGCCTTACTAATTTGCTTAGTTTTTTCTCAGAGGTATATGAAGCAGTAGATAATGACAAGTCATATGATATTATATATTTAGATTTCAGTAAAGCTTTCGACAGAGTCCCTCATGAAAGATTGATGAGAAAGGTTGAGGCACATGGAATAGGTGGGGCGTTGTTAGGATGGATTAGGTCATGGCTAATTGGTAGGAAGCAGAGAGTCAGCATAAATGGTACCAAGTCAGAATGGGGAGCAGTCAAAAGTGGTGTCCCCCAGGGATCGGTATTAGGTCCCCTGTTGTTTCTTATATACATAAATGACCTAGATTTAGGTATAACTAGTAGGATAAGTAAATTCGCAGACGATACTAAAATAGGGAGATCAATTGATTCAGATAGCGATATAGAGTGCCTCCAAAGGGATCTAGATACCTTACATGAATGGTCAGTAAATTGGCAGATGAAGTTTAACATTGACAAATGCAAGGTATTAAAGATAGGGAAGATGAAAACAAATGTTAAATATAAACTAGCTAATTTAGAATTAGAAAATTCAGACTGTGAGAAAGATCTAGGTGTGTTTGTTAGCAATGATTTGAAGCCTAGAAAACAGTGTATAAGCGTTCGTAATAAGGCAAACAGGATTCTCGGGTTCATCTCTAGGAGTGTGAGTAACAGAACTGCTGACGTTATCTTAAAACTTTACTTGTCATTAGTGAGACCCCATATGGATTATGCTGTCCAATTTTGGTGTCCTTATTACAGAATGGACATAGATTCATTGGAGAGAGTACAGCGTAGAATGACAAAAATGATCCATAATATTAGAAATCTTTCGTATGAAGAAAGGTTGAAGAAATTAGGTTTACATTCGTTAGAGAGACGCAGAGTTAGAGGGGATATGATAGAGGTGTTCAAGTGGGTTAGTGGGATTAACAAAGGGGACATGACAAATGTACTAAAGCTCAGTGATAGCGAAAGAACTCGTACCAATGGTTTCAAATTAGAAAAATTTAGTTTCAGAAAAGATATAGGCAAATATTGGTTTGGTAACAGAGTTGTAGATGGGTGGAATGGACTACCAAGTGCTATAGTGGGATCTAAAACTGTAGGGAGCTTTAAGATAAAATTGGATAAGCATATGGACGAGAAGGGTTGGGTGTGAAGGGGGATCAGCTGGGTTGGGCCAATCAGCGCTCTGCAGACCCCCATAATCCTGTGTTAATCTCTAACCGTTTTGGTAAGATGACCCTCAGGGTATTAGAGTGTGAAGCCTATAATTGGGCTTTGTAATTGAATTGGGGTTGTGTGGGACAGGGATCTGCCTTGCTTAGGCCAATCGGCTTTCTGCAGACTCCCATTTTCTTATGTTCTTATGTTCTTATGGGATCTGGGAGAGAGAGAGTAGAACAGAGTGAGAGGGAGCGCGCAGTGTTTTTGTCCCGCTCGATGACGTCACGGCTGGCTGCCTCGTGGGGGTTGGTTGAGAGAGGTCCTTCCCATGCTGTTAGCTCCCTTGCTAGTGGCTAGAGGACTTGTAACCGCTTTTTTCCCACGCGGCTCGAGCTGGTGCGAGTATATATACAGTTCCTCGCCACTCTCTCCCTCAGATCTGGTTTCTAGAACGCACCCATCTTTTTCCCTTGCTATCTGTCCCCTGCTCCGCACCTGAGAATCTTTTCCTCTGCCTACCTCTCTCTTTTTCATATCTTTCACCACCTTTTTATTAATATTATACCCCCTCTGGTTAACTCTGCAAAATCAGCTTAATGCTGGCAAGTTGTATTGTGCGTTAAGGTCTGATATAACCCATGTATGTTAGTTGTTAAGATAAGTGGATCACGAAGCATTGGTTGGCATTCATATTATTGTTTAGGCAGCCTAGTTTGATGTATTGAGACACAAACGACTTAGGCTCTTTTTGTTGATAGGAATACTGCATTGTCGTGGCGATTATTATTATTGTTGTAGTGTTTTAAGGATATTCTTGGCTCCGACGGCATTATATATTCTGCCTTTTTGTGTGCATAGCCTGCACGAGCATTGTTCCGCTGCCTGCCTTTTTGGGTTCCATTTCCGATACGAGCATCTTTATAGCATCTAACATTTAAAGAAGATTCCTTGTTAGTGTTGAAGGACTTTAGTGCACTTTCTTTCATGCAGGAGTGCCTGACATTCATTGATTAAAGTAACGTAAGCTGTAACTTCTCTTACCACCTTACTTTGCATACCATAACCAAGCACCTTCGGTTATAGGTAGTAATAGGCTGTTTTCACATAACATTAAGCCTGGAGTAGACACACATTTATTGAGAGTTTGATAGCCTATTATTGCATATAGAACTCTGTAGAGTATTTGTGTTCTTTGTTCACTGGGAATATACATCAGAGGTTGGATCTAGCGCTTTCCGTTGTAGCATTTATGCCATTACTAGTCCAACGAATAAGAGCCCTGATATATTTGAACCCCAGTCGTAACAGTAGACGGTGGTTTTGAAGGCCCTGAAAACACTACTGGAGCTATGTACCAAGGAGGCCCCCTTCCTTTGCCCCCGGGGCAACATGTACAAGCAGATAGACGGTGTGGCGATGGGCAGCCCCCTAGGAGTTCTTTTTGCGAACTTTTTCATGGGTACCATCGAGGAAGAGCTCCTAGCTGCCCAACGACCCGCCGTCTACTGTAGATACGTGGATGACATCTTCGTGCAAATCAAGGACCTCCACGAACTACAGGAACTCCAGCGTCGCTTCATGACCTCCTCCGGACTTAACTTCACCTTTGAAAAATCTAACAATGGACAACTCCCCTTCCTCGACATCCTCGTAGCTCTGAACGACCATGGGTTCAAAACCACCGTCTACATTAAACCAACTAACACAGGACAATGCCTCAACGGCGATAGTGAATGCCCCCGCCGTTATCTTCTATCCTCCATCTCCGCCTATGTTAGGAGAGCCCTCACGCACTGCTCTACCTGGACCGACACCCACCAGGAACTAGAAAGACTATCCCAAGTTTTAGTAAATAACGGATACTCCAACTCCGACATCTCCAGCACCATCAACCACCATCTTGAAAAATGGTACACCCAAAGCCCTCCCAACATTGACCCCCCCCAATGAAATTAAGATCTTCTACCGCAATTACATGTCCTCTGAACACAAAAATGACGAGGCCGTCTTAAAAGAAATAATCTCCAAGCATGTCCACCCAACCAACCCGGAAAACAAAATCAAATTAATAATTTATTACAAATCCCCCAAGACCTCCAACCTCGTTCTCCGTTCTCCGCAACAAACCAGCCTCCACCAAGATAAAGAGCCCGATGACCGACGATCACGTCATTTACCAACATACCTGTAATTATGAGGACTGTGGACCTCATTCCTATATTGGTATGACACAGACTCGTCTTTCACGTCGGTTAACTCTTCACCTTCAGGCTGGAGCCATCAAAGACCACTATCTCACCCCTAACCACCCTCACCTCACACGCAACGAGTTAGAGAAACACACCACCATACTCGATAAAGAAAGTGACCCAAGGAGATTACCTATACTCGAAGCTTTATATATCCAAGCCTTACATCCCAACATCAACAACCAAACTCTGGACCTTCAGATCCTTCCTTCTGCCAAAAGACACTACCCTACAGGACCTAACACCCCTCCTCGCCCCCCGGTGCCCTTGACGCAGTCCCCCGTGCTACCTCCTTCAGCTTCGTCTTCTGCAGGCGCCACACAACTTAGGCCACGCCCCTCGACACGCAGCCAATCAGCTTCGACCCCACTTACTGACCACCATCCCGCATCCAGTGCGCATGCGTGAAGCGGTTACCCCCTTTCTCTCTCCTAGTTTACCCTTCCACCAATAGCAGACTTTTGCCCCCTGTTTTCCGCCTCCTCTGATCCTCCACCCTCTATATATACCCTTCCTGTTTACCTTTTATATCATTCCTTCCTTACTTGATAATGCTGGTTGTCCAGTGAAACGCGTCGTATATCCTGTATCTTCATGTACTTTAATGTAACCCTGTACCACCATGAATTTTGCTCATCTCCTTCATCTACTTCCTGCCACCCAGCGAAAACTCATCAGAGACCTGGAAACTTTGAATAATAAAATTTCCAACGCAGAAATTGCCATTTCTTTCATTTATATACAATATATATATATATATATATATATATATATATATATATATGATCAGACATTGACAGGGAGTGGAGGTGTAGTGAATTACACTTTAGCTAACACGGATATAGTCACGTGAGAAGAGGGTGTTTCTCTATCAAATTATCCAGTAGACCATAATTATCAACCAATAGACCATTTCAACCAATACATTCTTTTCAACCAGTACCATATAAACTTATACATCTGAGCCCGTGATTTTTTTAAACAAGGATAAAAAAAAACATATGTTAAATATAATAATATATAAATAAATAAAATATAATAAATATAACCCGTGTTGGTAGCCAGTAGAGATAATATGATATCATTATGTATGTAGGAAGTTTGCCTATTTGTCCTGTTGGGTAAGCAAGTCAAATTATCATATTGGGAGGGTTTATTGTCCTTCTCAGCTTTATCTATCTATCTATCCATCCATCTATCTATCTATCTATCTATCTATCTATTATTTCTATATATCTATTTATCTGTCTGTCTATCTGTATATATATTTATCTATCTATCTATATATTTATCGATCTAATTATCGTTCTGTCTCTATCTATCTATCTATATTCTTTCTTATCCTTTCCTTCCACTTTCCCTTAACCCGTGTTGGTAGCCAGTAGAGATAATATGATATAATTATGTATGTAGGAAGTTTGCCTATATGTACTGTTGGGTAAGCAAGTCAAATGATCATATTGGGAGGGTTTATTGTCCTTCTTAGCTTTATCTATCAATCTATCTATCTGTCTATCAATTTATATATATATTTATATGTATCTATCTATCTATATCCATCTATCTATTTGTCTATCTGTATATTTTTCTTTCTGTCTATTTATCTTTCTGTCTGTCTATATCTATCTATCTTCTTTGTTATCCTTTCCATCCACTTTCCCTTAAGGGGACATGGGCCGGTTTTCTGGTCCCCTTTCTCCCTCCCTCGTGTTAAGCCCCATTTGTTTAGAGATTATAAGACGTTCGGTCCTTTAGTTTGGCGATTTTAACACCTTTCGCCCAATTTAGTTGTCAATTTTAAGATCTTTCGTGCCATTTAGGTGTCGATTTTTTCATGACGAGCGATAGCGAGCTTGTAATTTTAAGAGAAACCGGCCTTCGGCCGGGAAATTTTTCTACCGACCAATGTACAAATTTATCTTGAAAGGGGGTCTAGCGGGTGTTTTTCTAAGCTTGATGGAGGTCTAGCAAAAAAACTAAGAAATAAAGGAATACATGCATTAATTGGCCAAAACAACGCCCCATGTCCCTTTAACCCGTGTTGGTAGCCAGTAGAGATAATATAACCCGTGTTGGTAGCCAGTAGAGATAATATGATATCATTATGTATGTAGGAAGTTTGCCTATTTGTCCTGTTGGGTAAGCAAAGTCAAATTATCATATTGGGTGAGTTTATTGTCCTTCTCAGCTTTATCTATCTATCTATCCATCTATCTATCTATCTATCTATATTTCTGTCTATATATATATCTGTTTATCTATATATATTTTTCTATCTATCTATTTATCTTTGTCTGTCTATCTATCTATTTATCTTTGTATATATATTTATCTATCTATCTATCTATTTTTCTGTCTATCTATTTGTCTATATATCTACTTATCTTTCTGTCTATCTATCTCTATCTATGTATCTTCTTTGCTTTCCTCTCCTTCCACTTTCCCTTACTCACGGGTTAGCTATCTCTACTAGAAATAAGGCCTGACCACCTCGCTGGGATCGTAAGGTCTGTGTGGTCAGTGTATCTATGTAAATATCTATCTATCTATTTATGTGCTTGTGTCCATCTGTGAACCTATCTATTTGTAATATTAATGTGTTTGTATATATAGTTTGTGTATCAAATTTGACTGTCTAATATCTCTCTGCTCTCTCTCACACACACACACACACACACTCTCTCACTCACTCACTCACTCACACAGCCACACACACACACACACACACACGCACACACACACACACACACTATCTCTCACTCTCACTCTCTCTCACTCTCTCGCTCCCTGCCTCATCAAATTAATCGACGACCAACAATAATAAGAATCTCGCCTTTACAAAAATAAGTGGATTCCTTGGGCGCGCATCCATCAAGTAGAGAGAGAGAGAGAGAGAGAGAGAGAGAGAGAGAGAGAGAGAGAGAATGAGAGTACAAAGGAAAGGAGTACAAAGGAAATCAAGCAACAACAGTTCTAGTGACCCTTCTAGGCTGCTTGTCCTCCAAAACACTGAGGATCAAGTGTCCAAACAGTGGTTTAGAGTGGGTAAGGGAACATTGGAAAGGGAACTACTGCCCTAGAACTAATGTCCGTGGCAGGATTAGGAAGTTAGTAGGGGACAGAGGGGTTAGTAACTGAGGGGGGGATAAAATAAAGTTATTCATTTACAAACGCAGGCAGTCGCGGGTTTGATGCGAGATATTTGTCTAAGCGAAGTTTAAATGAATCAACGGTGCTGCAGTCTATAACGTCTCGGGGAAGCCCATTCCACAAGTTGACAACTCGATTGAAGAAGAAATTCTTAGATTCGTGTGAGTTAAAAGATTTACCAATAATTTTGCAACCGTTTCCCCGCGTGTAATTAGATTGGTCGATAGTGAAGTACTTACTACAGTTCATATTGTCGATGCCTTTGATGATTTTGAACACTTGAATTAAGTCACCTCTTAATCTGCACTGGGTTAAAGGAAATAGATTTAATTCTCTAAGACGCTCTTCGTATGGTTTGTTCTTTAGGCTAGGTATCATTTTGGTAACTCTGCGTTGAACTCGTTCTAGCTTGTTTATATCTTTTTGGTAATAAGGGCACCAGCATTGAACGCAGTATTCCAGAAGAGGGCGGACTAAGGAATTGTAAAGGATGAGGATAACTTCTTTGGATTTATGCTCAAATGACCTGCCTATAAAGCCAATTATTTTGTTTGCCTTCTTAACAACTTCTGAACATTGTTGACTCGGTTTTAGGTTACTCGATATTGTTACTCCCAGATTGGTTTCTCTGTTTACATTCTTAAGCTGAGTACCATTCATCGAATAGTTTGCTTTATCATTTAGGTATCCGATATGTAGTACTTTACATTTATCCGCATTGAAACTCATTTGCCAAATTTGGGCCCAACATGACAATTTATCTAGATTGTGTTGCATATCGTCAACTTGTTCTTTTGAGAGTACGCTATTTGCAGTTTTTGTATCGTCAGCAAATTTTGAGATTGTACAGGTGCGACCCTCATCTATGTCGTTGATGTAAATTAGAAAGATAATTGGTCCTAGTACCGATCCCTGGGGTACCCCGCTACTTACAGTACATTGGTCCATTTAGATGCCTTACCGTTTATGACTACTCTTTGCTTTCTGTCGCTGAGCCAATTTTCTATCCATTTCAACACACCGTCTTGTACTCCATGCGCTTTTAGTTTTAGCAGTAAACGTTTGTGGGGAACTTTGTCAAAGGCCTTTTGAAAATCAAGGTATATAATATCTACAGCTTTAATCTCATCGTAGAGGTTAAGGATATCGTGGAAGAAGTTTAAGAGATTTGTTAAACAGGAACGTTTTTTACGAAAGCCGTGTTGAGTATCTTTAAGTAAGTTATTTGCCTCTAAGTGATTTATGAGTCTGTCTCTTATGACCGTTTCTAACATTTTACATACAATTGAGGTTAAGCTAATTGGACGATAGTTGCTGGGTAGGGATTTGCTGCCTTTTTTGAATATCGGTGTTACGTTGGCTAGCTTCCACTGATCAGGCATAGTCCCAGACTGCAAGGATTCATTGAATAGCAATGTCAGTGGTTTGGAGAGCTCATCCTTAGCTTCCTTTAGAACTCTAGGCGAGATTGTATCAGGTCCAGGCGTTTTATTTAACTTGAGTTTATCTAAACAATTCAATACTTCTCTCTCTGTAACGGTGATATTGCTTAGAACATCTGAATTATCAATCTGAATCGGCGATGGTGTAGGGATATCACTGAGGTCTTCGGTTGTAAAAACTGATGCAAAGAAGGTATTGAGGGCATTACTCATTTGTACTTCGTCTTTGGTGTATTCTCCATTTTCATCGACTAACGGTCCAGCAGTTGAAGTAACTACTTTTTTCTTTCTGATATAACTATAGAATTCTTTCGGGTTTGTTTTACTTTGATTCGCAACATGTAACTCCAGGGTCTTTTTACTTTGCTTAATTAACTTTTTGGCTTTGCGTCGTAGCTCTACAAATTTCACCTGTTCTTCGTCATTTTGTGAGGATTTTAATCTATCATTAGCAAATTTTTTAGCAAGCAGACAGTCTGAAATATCTTTATTCCACCATTTGGGCTTATCATTATGGCCTGGACGCCGTATTTTCGATGGTATGCAGTCTTGCACTTGTGAAACACTCCCAAGATGTATTTATGTCGTTATTGTTAGTCAGAAAGCTCCAGTCAGTTTCTTTAAGCTTTGATTTAAGTTTATGAAAATTTGCTTTCTTGAAATTAGGGACTTTCTCAATGCTGCTATTTGACTTGTTACTAGTAAACTTTAAAGTGAAAGTTATCGTACGATGGTCGCTGTTACTGAATTCATCACCAACATTCAAATTCTCTATTAATTCTTCTTTAGTTGCGAGTACAAGGTCAAGCACATTATTACCACGGGTCGGAGATTGTACAAATTGAAAAAGTGAACTCTCTTGCAAGTTAGCATAGAGGTCGTGTCCAGAGTGTGAAGTAAGAATATCGCCCCATTTAGTCACGGGTAAGTTGAAATCGCCAAGAATTACGATATCTTGTATGTTAGTTATTTCTGCAATTTGTTCATAAATTTCACTGTCAGTTTGCACTGATTGAGCTGGGGGTCTGTATAATAAAGCTAGTGTTATTTTAGTTCCTCGTTTATTATTTAATAGTACGTAAGATATGTCTATATTCGCAATTTGAGGTTTTGACATTAAGACAGGATTAAGACTTTCCTTTATAAAAAACAGAACTCCTCCTCCATTTCTATTGATCCGACTTTTCTCAAACATTGTATAACCAGGAAGCGTATATTTGGCTAAAAAGTCTCTGTCTTCCGTATTTAACCAAGATTCCGTAATGCCGATTATATCATAATGTTCTGTAAACACGATTTCCTCTAGATCTGAAAATTTATTGTGTATGCTACGAGCATTTACATAAAACACCTTAAGAGTATTAGAGTTGGATGTTACTGATTGTGCATTGTCTGAATTTTCAGTTCGTATTTGACTTACACTACCCCCGGATACCCCGGGTTGACCCCGTTTTTTGAACGGAAATCCTTGACTGCATCGTGTACACCATCTCCTGAAAACAAAGATTTATCATAGTAAAAATGATCCCACGTGTCGACAAAGCCGATGTCCTCCTCCCTGCAGAGTTTGGCTAGTCGGCGATTTGTACTGGTAGCTATGTTGTAGAAACGGTTTTCTACATCAATCCGGGGAACAATTCCTGAAATTAAGATTCTATTAGAGTTTTCCTTGAAGGACCTGATCAGCCGCCGG
Organism: Lithodes maja; assembly: GCA_037953745.1. Classification (NCBI taxonomy): domain Eukaryota; kingdom Metazoa; phylum Arthropoda; class Malacostraca; order Decapoda; family Lithodidae; genus Lithodes; species Lithodes maja. The sequence continues at coordinate 21,076 of JBAKBP010026899.1, forward strand.
TACTTGCAAAGTAGTTCCTCTGACCGCGTCCGTTGGACATCGTTAGATCCAACGTGGATGACGTACGTAGTGCTTGCGAGGGCGAGCCTGGAAACCTCTTCCATAGCCGCAACAATGTCGTCCACGCCGCCACCTGGGATACAGAATCGCTTTCTGGTCCTGGGTGCCCTGGCGCAGAACTCGGTTAATTGGCCACGGACCATGGAGTCGCCCACAAGCCGAACTTCTTCCGTTTCCTCTTCCTCGTCAATAGCAAGAATTTTGAAGCAGTTTTGGCATGTTGTCGGGATGACCTTCCTTGTACTGGTACTGGGATGCACATTGTTTCTCACTAACTGAAAGTTGTCCTGGGGGGGAGTGAGAGTAGAGTCATTATTATTTTCTGCAACATCTAAGGTAGCTGCTGGTGTGGGTACCGGTACCGGTACTGTATGCACTGGAATGGCGGTTGACATTGTAGTGGTTTCTTGGGCCGAGGGCACTCCTACGTTTAGTGTGGCAAATTCTTGAAGGGATTCAAGCTTCGTAGTCAGGGCATCGATCTTGCGGTGAGCTGCATTCAATTCATCCGCAATCTTCTCTCGGAGCTGGCAAAATCTACAAATTTGGACATCAGTATCAACAAACATGGTAGGGCCAAATTTACCGGAACAACTCGTGCAGGTTCGTTGCGGCGCCATGACGATATAATCACAATATGCCTGAATATCACACAAATTTATGTTAGCAAAATGGTACAATTAAAGCCTGAAAATCACAAAAAATTATGTTAGCAATGTGATACAATTAATTCCTGAAAATCACACAAAATTTTGTTAGCAATATGATAAAATTAATATGCCTGTAAATCACAAAAAATATGTTAGCAATAGAACACAATTTATGCCTGAAAATAAAACAAAAATTGATGTTAGCAGTATGACACAGTTAAAGCCTGAAAATCACAAATGGACTAGAAATTTGTTACAAAATTTACGGGAAAAAACAAAAAGTGGGAGAGGGTTAATGTAGCCTAGTGAGAAAACTGGAACACAGTATACAGTACAGTAACAACAAGTATTTGTTAGCAATATGGTACAATTAATGCCTGTAAATCACAAAAAGAATATGTTAATCACAAAAAGAATATTATGCCTGTAAATCACAAAAAATATGTTAGCAATAGAACACAATTTATGCCTGAAAATAAAATAAAAAATTATGTTAGCAGTATGACACAGTTATAGCCTGAAAATTGCAAATGGACTAGTAATTTGTTACAAAATTTACTGGAAAAAAGTGGGAGAGGGTTAATTTAGCCTAGTGAGAAAACTGGAAAGCAGTATACAGTACAGCAACAAAAATATTGGTTAGCAATATGGTACAATTAACGTAAATCACAAAAAGAATAATGTTAATCACAAAAAGAATATGTTAGCAATAGAACACAATTTTATGCCTGAAAATAAAAATAAAATTATGTTAGCAGTATGACACAGTTAGGCTAAAGCCTGTATATTAGTTTATACAGTGGTCGACACAATAATAATAATAATGGAGTTAGTAATATCCCTGGCAAGAGTGTGAGAGGCCTATTAATAGGGTGACAAGTATCTGAAATGCGATTAATAAATAGGCTATCAAAAAGTATTACAGTAACTAAATTATTCTAACCCAATATTAAAACTATCTTGACAAATGTTAGTGTGTGCGATTTATATAGATAACCAAGATAAAAAGTTCAACCAAGTACAGTATTGGCTAGACTTTGATATATAAAATACAAGAAGAGGGGTTGTTTATGCGTACACAGGTGCCGCTGGTATCGGCGGCGTCTCTACTAACTTGACAAATAGAATTTTAAAAACAAACGTTTATCAGTTAAAACTACAGTACAATGTCATGCAAGATAACTACTGGGTGGTTTGCTAAGCACTTAACTACAGTGAGGGCTAAAATATCTACAATAAGTGCTAGAACTTTATAATATGAAAGAAGCAAATAGTTTGTTTACTTTAGAGCGTCGGTCGTAACTAACCGGTACAAATGTAAACAAAAGCAGTCTCGATAAACAAACGTTTATCAGTCAAAAACACAGCAAAATTACATGCAAAGCAACTACAGGGCAGTTAAGCTAGAGCTTAGCTACAGCTCATGCAAACAAATAAGGGGATGAGTAATGGAGTACTCAAGTTATGGTCAAACTTCGAGCAGCGAGAGCGAAGTGCTGTTGGCGGGTTGGCGCGTCAACAGTTACAGTTGAAGTAACTGCTTTTTTCTTTCTGATATAGGCCTAACTATAGAATTATTTCGGGTTTGTTTTACTTTGATTAGCAACATGTAACTCCAGGGTCTTTTTACTTTGTTTAATTAACTTTTTGGCTTTGCGTCGTAGCTCTACAAATTTCAGCCGTTCTTCGTCATTTTGTGAGGAGAGAGCGCACCTCCCACTTACCACGTTCTTTCACATGCAAATATTTATGTGGAATAGTTTATGTTGGAATTTTAACATTTCTCAAGTTTACGACGTTCACACATTTAGGAATCTCTCTCTCTCTCTCTCTCTCTCTCTCTCTCTCTCTCTCTCTCTCTCTCTCTCTCTCTCTCTCTCTATATATATATATATATATATATATATATATATATATAATTACACATTGATAGAAGGAAATGAAGAACTGAGGGAGAGATAAGGAAAGAAAGAGAGAGAGAAAGGAAGTTGGATATAAATAGGAAAGAAGAGAGAAAGAAAACAGTCAAAAGGGATAGAAGAGAGAAATAAATAAAGATATTAAGAATGAAAACCAAGAGAGAAAGTAAGAGGGAAAGTAAGAAAGAGGAGGTAAGGAGAAGGAGATTTAAGAGGAACGTGAGAAGAAAGTGAGAGGGGGCTAATTAAGTCTAGGAGAGAGAGAGAGAGAGAGTGTGTGTGTGTGTGTGTGTGTGTGTCTAGAATGTAAACAAATAGTATTTAAAATTTCATATATCGAACAGAATAAGTAATTTAGGAGGCATTTTTTTATCGAAAACTGTTGGATCTTGGGGTACCGAAATATGTAGAAATATAACTGGAAGGATGGTCTTGGGAATGTTTTAACCCTTTCTGTACCGGCGACGCCTTTTGAATTATATTATAGCTACCGGGTATATCTAGACGATTTTATGCAGATTAAGAAGGATATGTGGTAGTAAAAAGGGTCAAGTGAGATAGTTCGAGGCCTGTTGATTGCTGGGAGACCTTTTTAAGCTGAATACAATCATCTAATGGTAGCCAGAATATAGTTAATGGTAGCCAGAATATAGTTAATGGTAGCCAGAATATAGTTAATGGTAGCCAGAAGTAATAATAGAAGTAATAATGGTAGCCAGAATATAGTTAATGGTAGCCAGAATATAGTTAAAAAGATGTTGCGGTACAAAAGGGGTTAATAAGTTTGATGGAGGTCTAGGGAGAAAACTAAAACAATAATACATAAATACATAAATCTACCAATAAATAGACCCTTCCACCCTTAAGGGGGGTGACCTGTTTTTTTATTTTTCTCCTTTTCTCTCTTTCTCTGGCTTGTATCCATTCGGCCCCATTCAGCAAACTATTTTAAGACGTTTATCCCCATCTAGGCGTCGATTTCTTCCTGGCGAGCGATAGCGAGCCAGTATTATATGAAGAGATCCGGCTTCGCCGGAGACATTTTTCTATCGAAAAATTTACAAATTTAGCCTGCTGTCAAAAACATTTAAAAAATATGCTGGCTCGCTACCGCTCACCAGTAACAAATTGACACCTGGATGGGGATAAAAGTCTTAAAACAGTAGGCTGAATGGGGCCAAATGGATACAAGCCAGAGAAAGATAGAAAAGGACAGAACAAAAACAGGTCACCCCCCTTAATGGGGTAGTGCCTGTTTTTTGGTCTATATATGTATTATTTATTTATTTATTTATTTGAGTCTCCTTGCTAGACCTTTATCAAGTTTTAAAAAACACCCCTATACTCCCTTTCAAGATAAATGTGTACATTTTTCGGTAGAAAAATGTCCTGGCCGAAGGCCGATTCCTTCTAAATTTTCAGGTCCGCTATCGCTTGCCAGGAAATAAATCGACACCTAAATGGCACGAAAGGTCTTAAAAGTGACAACGAAATGGATGGAAAGGTGTTAAAATCACCAAACTAAATGTCTTCAAATGACAAAACTAATATTCCAAACAGGAGGGAGAAGGGGGTCTAGAACAAGCGAGTACCTGCCCCGTAAAGTACTGGGGGTTGCGCAGTGGCCCTTATCCGGACTTTGCCAGCGGCGGTGCAGAAAGTCCTATCAGTGGGCGGTAAGTTTGGGGGGATCCGATTATCGTCTTCCGGGGGGGGGGGGGGGGAGAGAGGAGGGCGGGGGGGGGGGGGAGCGAGAGAGATCGCGAGAGAGTGAGAGAGAGAGAGGGAGAGGTAGGGGGGGAGAGAGAGTGAGTGTGAGTTTCCGTGATAGATACATACATAGTTAGGTAAATATAACACATACACACACATATATATATATATATATATATATATATATATATATATATATATATATATATATATATATATATATATATATATATACTGTATATCCACTATCGAACTACACATACTGTAGATATATTAATAGAGATAGATAGAGAAAGAACCCCTTGAGATAAATAGATAAGAGTTTCCGAGCTACTGGGTTTGATTCGATAACGGCGAAACTGTTTTGCACCGGAATTGAACCCTTGTAATCGAACCACTTGTCTGTCGAGATGAGGAAATAGAGGGAGGAAAGGTAGGAAGGAGGCGGAGAGGGTGGGGGAGGGTGGTAGGGGGTGTAGATGGAGGGGGAGGGGGAGGAAGGAGAGGGAGCGAGAAGATGAAAGTGCAAGGGAAGGGAGACAACAGAGAGAGTTTCCGATTTATATATATATATATATATATATATATATATATTATAGAGTGAGAGATAACATCACAGAAAGAGGAGGAGCGCAACTAAAAGGAAGAATGTATAAACTAAAAGTATGTATAAAAATGTCAACAAAAGAAGGTAGAAAACGATAAAAATATTAAAATGCCAGAAACCAGAGACCAGAGGAGGAGGAACTGCGAAAGGGACAAAGGTGACGAGTGAAAAATGAAGTATATTGAAATCCAGCCACGCAAGTGAAAAATGAAGTATATTGAAATCCAGCCACGCAAGTGAAAAATGAAGTATATTGAAATGCAGCCACGCAAGTGAAAAATGAAGTATATTGAAATCCAGCCACGCAAGTGAAAAATGAAGTATATTGAAATGCAGCCACGCAAGTGAAAAATGAAGTATATTGAAATCCAGCCACGCAAGTGAAAAATGAAGTATATTGAAATCCAGCCACGCAATGTGAAAAATAAGGAAAACGCAGACAAAAAGGTAATATAAAAGAGAGGGGGGGGGGGGTTGAACTCATTGGATACGATGACACGAGTTAAATATTGTGTTGTAACTGATATTACAGGCTATCGCTCGCCAGGAAAAAATGGACACCTAAATGACACAAATCGTCTTAATATGGACAAAGAAATGGGAAGAAAGGACTATTCGCATCAGAATCGGAAACTAGACTGAAGGTAGATTTTGTTAGGGAGCTTAATTCTTGTGAAACTTAAATTTTGAAGTTGTCAGACTAAAATTGCCCCTATAAGTTGCCGGAGATGGTGTTCGTGTGTGACTGCCTTTATATGGAGAACTGAGCTTACAAAGGATAGGGGGAATAGAACGTGGGTGGAGGGAACGAGAGGAGAGATGGTGTGTGTGTGTGTGTGTGTGTGTGTGTGTGTGTGAAGGGTGAGATGGTGTGTGTGTGTGTGAAGTGTGAGATGGTGTGTGTGTGTGTGTGTGTGTGTGTGTGTGTGTGAAGAAAAAAAGATAAGGTGGAGGAGGAAGGGGGAGGAAAGAAGGAAGAGGAAGCAAAGAAAGAAGAAGCTGAAAGAGGGAGGGACTGGAGTGAGGGGGGAAGGGAGGGAGAGAGGCTGAGGGGTGGGTGGTAGCTAATCAAGCACCCGTGTAAGGTGAGATCGGTTTGATATAAGATAGAGCGAGGGGATACAGGGAGAGAGACAGAGAGAGAGAGGGGGGGGGGAGTACTTAGAGAGATAGGGGGAGGGGGCAACCGTTAGAGTTAGTGAGTTTCATTGATTAACATGGAAACAAAGATATATAGAATTTACAACCCCTAATTGGCAATCCGTCATTAAATTAATTATAGCAGTTGCTACTGAATTGAGAGAGAGAGAGAGAGAGAGACGAGAGAGAGAGAGATGAGAGAGAGAGAGAGAGAGAGAGAGAGAGAGTTAATTAATCAGTGTGCTGTGAGAGACAAGAATCAATCAGTGGAGAGCTGATCTGGGAACATGGAGCGAATACTCCCCCCCTCCCCCCCCTTCTCCACCTCCTCCTTCTTCCCCTCCCCTTCCTCCCCCTCCTCCTCCTCCCCCCCTCCTCTATTCTAAAGCTGTAGATATTATAAACCTTGATTTTCAAAAGGCCTTTGACAAAGTTCCCCACAAACGTTTACTGCTAAAACTAAAAGCGCATGGAATACAAGACGGTGTGTTGAAATGGATAGAAAATTGGCTCAGCGACAGAAAGCAAAGAGTAGTCATAAACGGTAAGACATCTAAATGGACCAATGTAAGTAGCGGGGTACCCCAGGGATCGGTACTAGGACCAATTCTCTTTCTAATTTACATCAACGACATACCTGTAGATGAGGGTCTCACCTGTACAATCTCAAAATTTGCTGACGATACAAACATTTCAAATAGCGTACTCTCAAAAGAACAAGTTGACGATATGCAACACAATCTAGATAAATTGTCATGTTGGGCCCAAATTTGGCAAATGAGTTTCAATGTGGATAAATGTAAAGTACTACATATCGGATACCTAAATGAGAAAGCAAACTATTCGATGAATGGCACTCAGCTTAAGAATGTAAACAGAGAAACCGATCTGGGAGTAACAATATCGAGTAACCTAAAACCGAGTCAACAATGTTCAGAAGTTGTTAAGAAGGCAAACAAAATAATTGGCTTTATAGGCAGGTCATTTGAGCATAAATCCAAAGAAGTTATCCTAACCCTTTACAATTCCTTAGTCCGCCCTCTTCTGGAATACTGCGTTCAATCCTGGTGCCCTTATTACCAAAAATATATAAACAAGCTAGAACGAGTTCAACGTAGAGTTACCAAAATGATACCTAGCCTAAAGAACAAACCATACGAAGAGCGTCTTAGAGAATTAAATCTATTTCCTTTAACCCAGCGTAGATTAAGAGGTGACTTAATTCAAGTGTTCAAAATCATCAAAGGCATCGACAATATGAACTGTAGTAAGTACTTCACTATCGACCAATCTAATTACATGCGGGGAAACGGTTGCAAAATTATTGGTAAATCTTTTAACTCACACGAATCTAAGAATTTCTTCTTCAATCGAGTTGTCAACTTGTGGAATGGGCTTCCCCGAGACGAGACGTTATAGACTGCAGCACCGTTGATTCATTTAAACTCCGCTTAGACAAATATCTCGCATCAAACCCGCGACTGACTGCGTTTTTTTTTTTTTTTTTTTTTTTCTATATTCCAACTTACTTCCTCTCGGGCATAGGCTGAGAGCCTTAACATTCACCGCTTTACAATGAACAGTGAAGCCCGTGAGGTCTTGTTCCAGTCTAGGGAGTGAGACATGTGAAGCACGTAGAGTACAACGAGCACCTGCCATCTTGCCTTCACATGAGGCACGGTGCTCACTCATGGCCCGAAACGACCCCATCTCTGAAGCCATCTCGTTCCCATGCTTCACTGTCTCACCCTCTACACTCGGACTCTCACACTTACACACACACAACGCCACCTGTTGAGCAGATAACTCACCAGGCATTGCACCCCTATAGCATATTTTGAATATGGGAATATTCATACAGTGCTATTTAATCAGGGAACAATGAGGGTATTTTATTGACGTTTCGGTGGGCTTTGTGGTAATGCACTGATACTAGGTACAGCACAAATTCCATCCCAATAATATCTTCCCATTGATACATCGGGATTTGAACCCGGGACCCTTTGGATTACCAGGCCAGTGGCAAGACCACTCCACCACACCTCCCCTAGCGTTTGTAAATGAATAACTTTATTTTATCCCCCCCTCAGTTACTAACCCATCTGTCCCCCTACTAACTTCCTAATCCTGCCACGGACATTAGTTCCAGGGCAGTAGTTCCCTTTCCAATGTTCCCTTACCCACTCTAAACCACTGTTTGGGACACTTGATCCTCAGTGTTTTGGAGGACAAGCAGCCTAGAAGGGTCACAAGATCTGTTGTTGCTTGATTTCCTTTTTACTCCCTTTGTACTCTTCCTCCCACCTCCACCTCCTCCCCCCTTCCTCCTCCATCTCCTCTTTAGTCTAAGTCTCTTTTATTTCCGGTATTTGTATTCAGATATTTTTTACTTCTTCCCCTCCCCCCCCCTCTCTCTCTCTCTCTCTCTCTCATCTCTCTCTCTCTCCTCTCTCTCTCTCTCTCTCTCTCTCTCTCTCTCTCTCTCTCTCTCTCTTTCATTCCATTCTCTTTTATTAAAGGGGGAGATTTTTAGTTATTTGTTTACTGATTTAATATTGGTATATTTATTTTTTCCCTAGACCTCCATCAAGCTTATATAATACCGGTACCCCCAAGACCCCCTTTCTAGATAATTTTTTGTATTTTTTTGGTAGAACAATTCTCCGGCCAAAGGCCGCTTCTTTCGCTATCGCTCGCCATTCTACCTCCATGCTCTCCTGTTTCCTTCGTATACAGTATAATTCCACCATATCTTCTCCATCCTTCATTCCTTCCTTTCTTTCTTCCATTCTTCTTCCTTCCTATCTCCCCATCCTTCCTTCCTTCCTTTCTTTCTTCCATTCTTCCTTCCTTCCTATCTCCCCATCCTTCATTCCTTCCTTTCTTTCTTCCATTCTTCCTTCCTTCCTATCTCCCCATCCTTCCTTCCTTCCTTTCTTTCTTCCATTCTTCCTTCCTTCCTATCTCCCCATCCTTCCTTCCTTCCTTTCTTTCTTCCATTCTTCCTTCCTTCCTATATCTCCATCCTTCCTTCCTTCCTTTCTTTCTTCCATTCTTCCTTCCTTCCTATCTGCCCATCCTTCCTTCCTTCCTTCCACTCCCCTACCAAATCCTTCGTTCTTCTTCCTCCCTCTCCTAACCCCGCACTCTCCCTTCCCTCACGTAACTTTATCTCCCACTATTCTCTCCTATTCCACACTCCCCCCCCCACTTCTCTCTCTCCCTCCTACCCCCCCCCTTCCTAACCCCACCCCACCCCGCCTTCCCTCTCTCTCTTCTTCCAATCTGGGGTACGGTATCTTGTTCGCTCCTTCCCGCAATGACTCCCCCGTCTTACTAATTCGCTGTTTCCTTCCTCGAATTCTCTCTCTCTCTCTCTCTCTCTCTCTCTCTCTCTCTCTCTCTCTCTCGCTTTCTTAGTGGTGGGTGGGGAAAGAGCCTTCTGCTTTGCTATCCTTATCTTCCACTTAGCATTTTTTTTTTTTTTAGAATTAAGTCCGGACTGCCTCGTAGGGACCGCAAATTATGTGTATCTATGTAGCACACACACACCACACACACACACACACACACACACACACACACACACACATAATAAAACACCTACATAATGCAAACCAACAAATATGAACCAATAAAAGGGGAAGTTACAGTAAAGTTAGAAAGAAAGAGGAGAAACGCGAAAATAAAGTAAGATAAAAAGTAGAAAAATAGAAAAGCTCGAAAATAATGTATGATTTGAATAAACAAAAGATAAAATAAAGTAAAATAAAAGATGAAAAGCTAAAATATAGTAACATAATAATATGATATAGCGAAGAAAG
>JBAKBP010026900.1:0-30982 GCA_037953745.1 Lithodes maja
CGCGAGGCTGCGGCTGTACCACGGCTGCGTCTGGCTCCTCGCGCCTCTGTGGCCGGCACGGGCTTGGTCCGCCCGGTTGCGCGGTGGTGCCCGAGTCCGGTCCCTCTACCTGTCTCCGGCTTCCACTTGGGCTAGGTTGGGGACCTGCGGACCTCGTTGGCCTTCGCATCGTGCTTGTTCATGAGGCACGGTGGCTCCCGGTCCCCGGCCGGGCCCTGACTGACTTCCTGCAGCGTTCCTGGCCGTCTTCTCCTTGGGGACTTACGGGTCCCGCTGAAGGTCTTTTACTAGGTGGCTACAGGCCACTCGCTGCCAGTTGGCTCTCCTTCCCTCGTCCTACGCTCCTTGTTTCACCTCTTCCGTACACATCACTTTCAAAGTCGACGCTATACGCTAGTGGAGTTGGTTACGGAAAATGTACTTGCACAACATGTGAAGGAAAATACAAGAATGAGGGGTAATAACGAACCTTCTAAACTCGATCTGATTTTTACAAAAGATCCTCATGAAATTAGTGATATAAACTATCTATGTCCTGTAGGTAAAAGTGATCACCTATTACTAAAATGGAAGTTGACCTCGAGTAATGCCAATAGATTAGACAATAGCTACATAAATGACAGATTAAATTATAGTAAAGCTGATTATGTATCCTTGAAAAGATATTTAGAGGGAGTAGATTGGATCTTATTTTGAAGGAACGGACGTACAAGGTAAATATAGTAGATTCCTCGAAATTTATAGAGTGGGAACCAATATGTTTGTCCCAAGATATAAAACTGGAAATTTTACTAAGCAGAAAGATTGGTTTAATTTGAAATGCAAAAGAGCTTTAGGTAGGCGTGATGCAGCTTGGGCTAGATTAAGAAGAAGGAACACTGAGAGTAATCGGAATAAATATAAACAGGAGAGGAATAGATATGTTAACATAATTAGGCAAGTTAAAATGAACTATGAGAAGAACATAGTAAATAAATGTGAAAGTGACCCTAGATTATTTTATAAATATATAAACAGTAAGTTGAAGGTAAAGAAACAAATTACTAAATTAAGAGTTGATGCTAGGACGTATGAAAATGTATCGGACATGTGTGAGGTAATGAATAACAAATTGGGGTCAGTTTTTACTAGAGAGGAAGGTTTTGACGAACCACAGGCGGGAGTACTGGAGAGTGGTCTTAGTAAGATTGAAATAACTAGAGATGAGCTGTTATCTGCGATGAGAGGACTTGAATTAAGGAAAGCTATGGGACCAGATGAAGTGTCTGCCTGGGTTTTAAAGGGAGTGTGCAGAACAATTAGTAGTGCCAGTGAGGGACATAATTCAAGCTTCCTTAGATAAAGGACAGGTTCCTGTTGAATGGAAAAGAGCTAATATCATTCCGATATACAAGAATGGAAACCCTGAGGACCCTCTAAACTATAGACCAGTTTCACTTACTAGTATTGTATGCAAGATTTGTGAAAAGCTAATTAGGAAGAGATGGATGAAAATGTTGGAGAGAAAGAAGATAATAACCCCAAAGCAATTTGGATTCAGAGAAGGGACATCTTGTGTTACCAGTTTGCTATGTTATTACAGTAGGGTGATAGATGTACTCCAAGAAAAAGGCGGATGGGTGGACTGCGTCTACTTAGACCTTTCCAAAGCATTCGATAAGGTACCACATAAGAGATTGTTATCAAAGCTTGAGACGCTAGGATGTGTCAGGGGGAGTTTGCTGAAATGGATGGAGAGTTATTTAACAGATAGGGAAATGAGGACCAACATTAGAGGAACTTACTCATCGTGGCGGAAAGTTGAGAGTTGGTTGTGCCGCAGGGATCTGTGTTGGCACCTCTCATGTTCCTTATGTACGTGAATGACCTGCCGATAGGCATAAACTCTTACATGTCAATGTTTGCAGATGACGTAAAAATTATGAGACAAATAACAAATAAAAGTAGTTGTGAGGAGCTGCAGGGGGATTTAGATAAAATATACGAATGGAGCACCAAGTGGAAAATGAAATTTAATATAAGTAAATGCCATGTGTTAAATATGGGAAGAAGTGTGAATAGACCAAATTGGAGTACAGGATGGGAGATAATATAATTAGCAAGCCGAAAAAGAAAAAGATTTAGGGTTGATTATACAAGATAATTTGTCGCCAGAGAAACATATTAACAAGCTCTTTAGCGGAATGTATGCAATGGCCGGGAATATGAAAGTTGCTCTGAACTACTTGGATGAGACCATGGTAGCGAAAATTATGAAGAGTATGATTAGACCAAGATTGGAGTATGCAGCAGTGGTGTGGTCCCCGCATCTAAAGAAGCTATTCACAAGTTAGAAAGAATCCAGAGAGCAGTCACTAGATTGGTTCCAAGTCTCAGAGAACTGCCATATGAAGGGAGGCTAGACAAATTAAATCTACCGAGTCTAAAAGAGAGGAGAGAGAGGGGAGACATGATAATGATGTACAAATGTGCCCGGGGGCTGGAGAGGCTGGATAGGGAGGATATATTAATTATGGATACAGGAATAACTAGAGGCCACAGCTACAAAGTAAAAAGACCTACCTGCAAGAACGATATCAGGAAGTTTAGCTTCCCCTATAGATGTATTGACAAATGGAATGGGCTGGAGGAGGAGGTGGTAGGGGCAAGGACATCCATATTTTCAAGAAAAAATTGGATAAAAAGTAGACTGAGAGACGGGACAACACGAGCTTAGCTCAACTCCTGTAAACTACAATTAGGTAAATACAATTAGGTAAATACCCACTTGTCTGCCGTCCGGGGGGTCTTTGGGTCCGTCACTGGGCTGGTCGTTCCACCACGGGAGCTGGATTCCTTCCTGACGGCTGCCTTCCGGGATCGACCGCCTCCGCGCCAGGTCCCTCCGCAGTGGGATCTGGGGCGGGCTCTGGTCCTTCTGGCTTCACCCACGTATACAAGGGCCGCTACGCCGGTTCCGTTGCTCGGGTGTCCACTCTTCCTTGTCGCTCTGGCCACTGGGGATCGGGTGTCTGCACTAGCGGCATTGTCACGGCCCCGGGACTGCGTGCGATTCTCCCCGTCCTTGCATGGCGTCTCGTTCGCCTCCTCCCCTCCTTTTGTTACCACGCATGGGAGGGCGGCCCCGCTTTCCAGCCTTTCGCCGTCCAGGCTTTACGGCGTGGGCATCCTCGCCATGTGTTGTGCCCGGTGTCAGCCTTGCACTCCTCTGTTGCGTCTGTGGCGCCGCCTTCGGGTACTGCTGTGTGGGTGTCTCCTCGGACAGGTGGGAGGCTCTCGCAGGTGCAGATGGGCCGCCACGTTTGTCGGACCGTTCGTGCCCGTCACCCTGTTTGTAGGGGTTCTGCGCACGATGTCAGATCCTTTGCTGCCTCCTTCCGGTTCCTGCCACGTCGATCCTTACCTGCCATCGCCTCAGCGGTTTTGTGGGTCTTCTATCAATTCCTTCATCTCCTCCTACTCTCCGTGTCTAGTGTTCGACCCCCTCGGCCGGTGATTGCTCTCGGGGTCGTGTTTCCTGGTGCTCTGGCGAAGATCCCCTGGTCTTCCCCCTTGTCCCTCGTTCTTGTCCTTCGTTTTATTTGACAAAGGGGAGGGGGGGGGGGGTGTACGGGTTTGCAACACTGGATTGCAAGTTTGGGATTATGTATTGTTCCAGTACATAAGTGTTTTTGCCACATTGAAAATTGTGTTTTGTTCTTGTGTTCAGTGTTTTTGTTGGTTTTTGAAGAAAAGGGATTTTGGGTACAGTACCTTTTTGGTTTCAGACAAGTCTATGTTTTTGCATTACTATGAATGACGGGCATGTGTTAAAACTGTTCTTTTTAGCTACTCCTCAGTTTTTCACTCTTTTATTAAACTCTCTTGTTTAAATTGTGTCTTTGTCATTCATAATTTTGTTTTATGCATTGTTTTTTTTGGTAGGTTGGGCTTGGGATGTCCTCCTCCTATTTGTTATGCAGCCTTGACGTTGGATTTGCCAAGACTACTAACAAATTGGGAGGTTTGACGTACCTCCCAACCTACCAAATAGGAAAACCTACTATTTGGTAGTAGTCTTGGAAAATCCAACGTACATAATACCCTCCCTCACGCCGGACCCCTGCCCATCCGCGTTCTTCTGCTGACGTGAGATGTGATGACAAGAGAGGGTCGCTCATGCGCACGTTCGACAGGGATCTGCACATGACGGAACACGGGATGGGCCTTAAGCGGTAACTAAGGTAAACCCCTTTTTCTTCTCTTCTATGCTTTTTTCACCTTCGGTGGTAGTTTTGGTTAATGTACAACGTCTCCTAGAGCAAGATAAGGAGTAGACTCTAGACGTTTTCTTTTTAACCGCGGTTGGAATGACGACATAGCAGTCAAAATAGACAAGTCGTCATTGTAATTAGGTTAATAGCCTTGACGTTGGATTTGCCAAGACTACTACCAAATAGTAGGTTTTCCTATTTGGTAGGTTGGGAGGTACGTCAAACCTCCCAATCTCCTACACAGTTTTTAGTGTAGGGACATATTTCCTACACATATACTGCATATCTCCTACACAGTTTTTAGTGAAGTGACATATTTCCTACACATATACTGCATATCTCCTACACCGTTTTTAGTGTAGTGACATATTTCCTACACATATACTGCATATCTCCTACACAGTTTTTAGAGTAATGACATATTTCCTACACATATACTGCATATCTCCTACACAGTTTTTAGAGTAATGACATATTTCCTACACATATACTGCATATCTCCTACACAGTTTTTAGTGTAGTGACATATTTCCTACACATATACTGCATATCTCCTACACAGTTTTTAGTGTAGTGACATATTTCCTACACATATACTGCATATTATCATCCTACACAGTTTTTAGAGTAATGACATATTTCCTACACATATACTGCATATCTCCTACACAGTTTTTAGTGTAGTGACATATTTCCTACACATATACAGCATATCTCCTACACAGTTTTTAGTGTAGTGACATATTTCCTACACATATACAGCATATCTCCTACACAGTTTTTAGTGTAGTGACATATTTCCTACACATAATAATAATAATAATAATAAGCATGTTACTTATTTCTCATAAGCGCCAATTTTTCCGAAGAATTCACTAGCGCTCGGAAAGAGAAAGAAAAAAGAACAAAATTAATACATCAAAAGAAGGCTTATATACAACACACATTTAACAATCACTAGCAGTGGCAAAACAGCCTAAACTCTATAGCCATCTGTCATGACACCTCTCTCAAGATCATAGCTTCTCTCAAAGAGAAAAGTCTTAAGTTGTCTCTTGAAGCATTCAACAGAACTCAGTTGTCTCATGGACAGCGGCAACCTGTTATACAACCTCGGAGCCATGTAGGAGAATGACCTCTCAAAGAAAGAAGACTGCTGGAAAGCCCTTGGTTCATCAAGACAAAAAGGGTCATTGTCATGACGCACAACTACACCATGGTGTGCCGGTGGGCGCCTGAGCAGCTCCGCAAGATACCTAGGCTCACCAAATTTGAGAACCTTAAAAGTCACTAAACACAACTTAAATTCTGTTCTTGCTCTTACTGGCAGCCAGTGCAGTTCTATGTGAAGAGATGTAGTAGGAGTTCTAGGTGGAACACAAAAAATGAGTCTTGCGGCCCTGTTAAGAACAGACTGAGCTTTCTTTAAAATATAATTTGGAAGACCCACCAACAGGGCATTGCAATAATCAACACGAGAGAAGACCAATGAGTGAACCAACGTCAGGAGGCAACGTCTGGTTATAAACGGCTTCACCAAATAGAGATTTCTGATGTGCAAGTAACAACTTTTAACTATCTGGTTTACATGCTCTTTGAAATCTAATCGGGAGTTCACATATACACCCAGATTTCGAACAGAGTTGGCCGGTCGCAGCTGAGAGCCACCCACATTGATGGAGAGGGCACCTACTATATCATCAGCTCTTCTATTTCCTTGGATGATGAGAATATCAGTTTTACCATCATTTAGTTTAAGTTTTCTCGCTCTCATCCACTTCTTGATATCAGACATCAACAATTCCATCTTACTCCGTATATCAACTATATTTGTGATTCTCACATAAATCTGGGTGTCATCTGCATAAAAGTGAAAGGTGACATTATGTGCACGAAGCAGAAGAGACAAACTGCTGATATAAATTATAAATAGGATAGGACCTAAAACTGATCCCTGCGGAACACCATACTGCAGGGGTGTCGAGTCCGAGACCATTTGATTTACCATCACACTCTGGGATCTACCTGACAAGTACGACCCAAGAAGCAAGAGAGCGGAGTCACGCACACCACAATTATAAAGATCACTCAATAACAACTCGTGATCCACTGTGTCAAAGGCCGCAGAGAGATCAAGCAAGACCAATAGTGAGGCCACACCATTGCAAATGTTCTCAACTAGATCATTATGTACTCTAATCAATGCTGTTTCAGTTGAATGATGCTGTCGGTAAGCAGACTGAAAAATTGGGATAGTTTCATTCTGCTGAAGTAGTGGTTGTAATTGGTCAAGTATTGCACGCTCTAATATCTTTGATATGAAGGACAGGTTGGAGACAGGACGATAGTTCAACATGTTCTCAACATCAAGTCCAGGTTTCTTTAGAGTAGGTCGGAGTAGTGCATGCTTTTCAGAATGTGGGAAGCTACCTTCAGAGAAGCACTTATTAATTATTTTGGAAATAAACTCAACTGTGTGATCATAGACTCTTGGTAGCTTGGAAACATTTATGGGATCCAACAGGCAAAATGTTTTATTGAGGTTTCTTATGTAGGACGAGATCATGTCCACCTGATACTGCGTTCAATGCTGGTGCCCTTATTACCAAAAAGACATAAACAAGCTAGAACGAGTTCAACGTAGAGTTACCAAAATGATACCTAGCCTAAAGAACAAACCATACGAAGAGCGTCTTAGAGAATTAAATCTATTTCCTTTAACCCAGCGCAGATTAAGAGGTGACTTAATTCAAGTGTTCAAAATCATCAAAGGCATCGACAATATGAACTGTAGTAAGTACTTCACTATCGACCAATCTAATTACACGCGGGGAAACGGTTGCAAAATTATTGGTAAATCTTTTAACTCACACGAATCTAAGAATTTCTTCTTCAATCGAGTTGTCAACTTGTGGAATGGGCTTCCCCGAGACGTTATAGACTGCAGCACCGTTGATTCATTTAAATTCCGCCTAGACAAATATCTCGCATCAAACCCGCGACTGACTGCGTTTGTAAATGAATAACTTTATTTTATCCTGCAGCACCGTTGATTCATTTAAATTCCGCCTAGACAAATATCTCGCATCAAACCCGCGACTGACTGCGTTTGTAAATGAATAACTTTATTTTATCCTCCCCTCAGTTACTAACCCATATGTCCCCTACTAACTTCCTAGTCCTGCCACGTTAGTGGCAGGGCAGTAGTTCCCTTTCCAATGTTCCCTTACCCACTCTAAACCACTGTTTGGACACTTGATCCTCAGTGTTTTGGAGGACAAGCAGCCTAGAAGGGTCACTAGATCTGTTGTTGCTTGATTTCCTTTGTACTCCTTTGTACCTCTACTGAGTGAAAGGATGAGAGGACATTATTAGGAATGTGTCGGGATTGGAGTACAACTGAAAGTTCTTCACCAACAGAAGCATCATCCAGTTCCTGTCTTATGCGAGTTATCTTGCCAGCAAAAAATGCCACAAAGTTGGCAGCCAACTCGGCATCGGGTACAGGTCTTAAGCTGACTCTTGTTTTTCCAAGTACTGTAATCTGTTTACAATTGAAGCCAACCTCCTCTGGTCGTTACCACAAGAGTCAACTTTTCCCTGATAATACACTTTCTTTTCATCTTTGATTGTGTGGACCATGGCTCTTCTGGCTGACAGATATTGCAACCATGTAGAGTCTGTTTTATTTTTCCGCCATTCACGTTCAGCTCTTCTACGCGCTCTTCTAAGAAATTTAACTCGAGTGCTATACCTGGGTGAATCATCTCGTACTATGATTTTCTTCTCTACTTCTGGACAGTGATGATCGAACACTAATTTAAGTGCATTTCCATGTACCTCCACCAGCTCATCTGAAGTAAGGTTGGAAGTATCAATACTTCCCAAGTACTGTTTTACTTCACTGCTAGCCAAATTTTGGTCTGTATTTTTATAATTTCTAAATCCGATTACTTTTTCATGTGTGAGTGGCTTAGGGAAATCAAAGCTGAAAGTAATCAAAGCATTATCAGAGGTATTAGGGTCAGCATTCTCAACATCAACATCCAGAACACCACCACAACCCACAGGAGAGAAAACCAAGTCAAGGGTGTGTCCTAAGATATGAGTTGGGTGGGACACATGGTTTACAAAATTGTTCTGATCAGTCAACTCCAGGAACTCAGGAGAGAATGGCTTCAGATGAGGGCTGTCAACCCAGTAATTAAAATCTCCACATATCAAAAGTCTTCCGGTTTTAGCAGAAAATTCCTCGAGCAACTGCCCAAACTCTTCCATAAAACCCCTATCTGTGCCACGATGGCCAGGCCTATAGACAACTGCCATTCTTAGAATTTGTTGATGGAGTTTTATTTCCACTTCCAACAGTTCATAATAAAGAGGGGCTGGGTTATGGCTTATTTGCAAGATATTCACCAGAGATGTGGAGTAGACAACTGCCACTCCACCACCCGGATGATCTCCCCTAGGCCTAGGAACATTTATTATGGAATGGGTTTTAGGCAATGCCGCCTGGATAATATTCAGATCTGACTCGAACAACCAGGTCTCAGTGAGACATAATACATCAAGGTTACGTTCATCCAAGATCTCGCAAATATGATCCATTTTGTTACGCAAGGAACGAACATTCAACAGACCCAGTTTCAACCGGCTCCCGTGTGCATTTTTCAGTTTTTTGAACCTACAAAATTGGTGTTTTCAATAACTTTATTTCTCTGAGCTGTCATTAGAGGACAATTTCTACTTGAGGCGAAATTATTTGGCGGCTCCGTAACTGATGTGGAGCTCATACAATTTATACATTTGGGGGAAGTCTTGTTGGTGCAGTCTTTTGAGTTATGAGTACCGGCACAGAAGTTGCATTTTGGATCCTCATTTTTCCGATAACACCTGTCACTGGTATGGCCAAAGCCCTGGCAATGGTAACATTGTGTTACCCAGAAGCGATCGTATGCACGACATCTCACAAGTCCAACATACACAGAATTGCCATCATCCACAATGGAAGAGCGTATTTCAGGTGACATTTTTACTACCGCAGTCTTTGTGTGTGCATCACTCTTTTGCTTGGTGAATAGCAAATTCATAGCTATGACTTCGTCGACCAGGGACTTTATTCTTGGGTTCTTGTTGAGGATGCTGGGAATTATCTCATTATCCTCAGCGTCATTAGCAATGCCTACCAGAGTCATTTTTGGCATCATCATCTTTGGTTCGGAGACACTGAAGGCACTGTCCACCCCCAAACACTGATTGATGGCCCTTCCTGCGTCTTCTTTGGCTTTCTTGGATGGAAGTCGTACCACCAGTACACCTGAATCAGTTCTAGTTAACTTGTTAACCGGAACCGAAGCCAAAGCAGTCTCGATTGCCTTTGTATCTGGTGGGCTTACTGGCTCGGAGGATCGGTCTTTTGGCTTCACTACCAGGACCTGATGGTCCCAGACAGTTTTTTTCTTTCCACCATCTACCACCTCAGTGGTGCATTTGGTCGGCTCCTTTTTGGTCTCTTCAAATGTTTGCTGAACTATCTTGGCAAACAAGGGAATGTCGGGGGCAGCAACTTTAGTCTCGAGGATATCCATTCTGTTACCAATACTCTCTATCTCCACAGCAAGGGCACCCTTCACTTCGTTTACAATGGCAGTCTTCACTTCACCAACTAGGGCAGCCGTCAGGTCATCCAAGGTCTGCTGACTAATTGCTGCGTCCTTTGCAGCCAGGGGGGTGATATCGCAAACAGTGCAATGCCATTTAAATCCAGGTTTCTTCTTTGCAAGTACTCTGAGGTCCTCATCATCAACATTTATACAGTTAACGTGAAAATAGGTACCACACAAGTAGCAGCCCAGCGATTTGGCCTTGCCCACAACTGCAACTCTGCTTGCTTGCTGCCATTTCAGTGGAAGTAACCAATAATTAAAAACATAAAACACCTGTATTTCGTATCTGATTAAAAATAAGAGAAAACCCTAGTTTAAAAAAAACTTGAAAATAACTACAGTACCTGGGACAGACCCCAGGTAGCGCCGTCCCCGTCAGTGCCACCACAATAGAAAAAAATTAAAATGGAAAAGAAAAAAAGGGAAAGTGGTGTCTGCAAGGTCACCGCGGGCAGGTGGGGATCGACTTGGCTACCCTTTGGGGGTAGCCCAACCGAGATGCGTGGAAAGACCACGCACAGGATGGCAGATGTGTGTGGTGCAAAAACTTTAACCAATTTTGCACACTGTTTTGAGCTTATAGCAGTGACAATACAATTTCCACGGTACTCAGCAAGACCCTATTGGTTACGATACTGCCACTGCGCAAAGCATATACTGCACATCTCCTACACAGTTTTTAGAGTAATGACATATTTCCTACACATATACTGCATATCTCCTACACAGTTTTTAGAGTAATGACATATTTCCTACACATATACTGCATATCTCCTACACAGTTTTTAGTGTAGTGACATATTTCCTACACATATACTGCATATCTCCTACACAGTTTTTAGAGTAATGACATATTTCCTACACATATACTACATATCTCCTACACAGTTTTTAGAGTAATGACATATTTCCTACACATATACTGCATATCTCCTACACAGTTTTTAGTGTAATGACATATTTCCTACACATATACTGCATATCTCCTACACAGTTTTTAATGTAGTGACATATTTCCTACAGATATACAGCATATCTCCTACACACAAAAATAAATACGGTCAGATTTCCTACACTGCCGTGTATACGGGGGGAGGAGTAAGAAAAGGGTATTTAAAGTGTCCCATATTATATTGGTAGTGACAAACCCATCTTAGACCAATTAGAAAGGTAATTCACCATCGATATACCTAATAGATGTAATATACCTTTTTCATATTATATTTATACCCTATTATCATTTAGAGTGTAGCATAAATCACCATCAATATACCCAATGATTAACCCCTTCTGTACCGAACGTCATCCTTTTTATTATATTCTGGCAATGATGAGATGATTTAATTAAGCTTAGGAAGGACGTCTACCCATTAAAAGGCGGCATACTATCTCAATTAATACTTTTAATAAATAATGTAGCTGAAATCAAATACAAAAGACGTCGCTGGTACAGAAAGGGTTAAACAAACCTTTTGCATACTTACAGGGATAACCCTTTCTGTACCGGAGACTTCTTTTTATTTGACTTCAGCTACATTTAGATGATTTTATGAAGTTTAGCTATGAAGCTTTATGGTAGTTAAGAGGATTATCTATCAGAATTGTTGGATATGACAGTATAATTGTAGGAGTTATGCACCGTGTGGTGTAGGAGATATGCTGGGTACTCAGTATCAGAATAATTATTGTAGGAGATATGACAGTATAAATGTAAGAGTTATGCCGGATGCACCGTTTGGTGTAGGAGATATGCTGGGTACTCAGTTTTGGTGTAGGAAATGTGCTGGATACTTGTCTTTGTGTAGGAAATATGACAGTATAAATGTAAGAGTTATGCCGGATGCACCGTTTGGTGTAGGAGATATGCTGGGTACTCAGTTTTGGTGTAGGAAATGTGCTGGATACTTGTCTTTGTGTAGGAAATATGACAGTATAAATGTAAGAGTTATGCCGGATGCACCGTTTGGTTGTTGTTGTTGTTGTTGTTTGTTGTTGTTGTTGTTGTTGTTGTTGTTGTTGTTGTTGTTGTTGTTGTTGTTCCCCAAGCTGCCTGGCCGAACAGCCCCAAGGCCCCGAGCAATTCCAAGGCCATAACCAAGCGCCCCCACAGAATCCTCCTTGCCGACCACAATAAAGCCTGGGTGCCCGAAGCCACTCCATGGCGGGGAGCTGAGGAGGGTGCAGAAACGCCCGGGAAACCAAAGCCCCACCCAGGGCCCTGTGCCCCTCAGCAATTATGAAGAGAAAGTTGAGGGGCAAGGGAAAAATGTGACGCTTTGGCTTCCAATCTTGGTAGATTGGGAGGTCAATCCACGGAAAAGACGCCGTCACTTGAGATCTAGAAAATATATAAGTTAAAGGAACAGTCATGAGTAAGCTATGGGTATGGCAGAGATCACTCAGTTCTCACTCTGATAGACCAGCCCATCACCACAAGACTAGAACCCAATCCTCTCAGCATCAGCTAGGAAAGGCCCTAGAAAGCCACCTTTGGCGGGGGGATAGCTCCCCTATTTCAACCCCTTTCGGGGTCGGGCACCCGCTTGGTGTAGGAGATATGCTGGGTACTCAGTTTTGGTGTAGGAAATGTGCTGGATACTTGTCTTTGTGTAGGAAATATGACAGTATAATTGTAGGAGTTATGCCGGATGCACCGTTTGGTGTAGGAGATATGCTGGGTACTCAGTTTTGGTGTAGGAAATGTGCTGGATACTTGTTTTTGTGTAGGAAATATGACCGACTATGTGTAGGATATGTGGCAGTACTCCAACTTTTGTAGTTGTGTAGGAACAGGAGATGTGACTACGCTCCACTGTGTGTTGTATTTGAGTGACTGGATGGAACGGCGAGTGATATGAGTATGGATGTGCTTCTGGAAACTGGTTTGGGGTGGGTAGGGAGGGAGAGATGACAGTATTTGTAAGCTATAACGGGTGATGGGTGTTGTTTTGATGTTCCTTGGTGTCTGTGGGTGTTCTGCCATGTAGTGTAGTGGATGGTGTTGGTTTATGAAGGCTGCAGCCAGGAATTGAGTGCCTCTCATGTCCAGATGGTCATGATAGTCACCAAAGTCTTTGACTTTGAGGACTTTGGTTTCTTGATGTACTGTAGGTGCTCTATAAGTGTAGTTGTTGTGCAGCCTGTGATGATTTTTAGGGCTTTGTTTTGAATGGTCTGTAAGGTCTTGTGATGTATTTCAGTGAGGTTAGAAGCCCAGACACGGCTTGCATATTCCATCACTGATCTTATATATTGTTTGTATACTGTGATGGTAGTTTCTTTGTTATGTCCAAACGGTGTGTGGGCAAGTGACCTGAGGGCGTTAAGTCTGGGTGTCAGGTTGTTTTTTATGTTTGCGGTATGTTGTTTGAATTTAATGTAACTGAGGTCAGTTAATATTCAAAGTAGCCTTTTAGTACAATGGCATCTTTTATATTTTATTCTGGCTAACATTAGACAATTTTAATCAGCTTAGGAGGATATTCTGAAAATCAAACTTCTCTGGAACGAAAGATACCCATTATACTGAATAGGTTTTCCGTCTTATATCCATATTCTCATGCACACACAAAAAAAAAAAAAAAAATATCCATGGTATAATTACTAATAGAACACTGCACTTACTAAAAATAATATATCCAAGTGACTTACCTCTCTAAACATCTTTATAGCTTCTTTCATCTTGCCCAATTTACGAGCACACATGGCCAGTCTTCTCTTGATGTAGATAAAAACATTTGTGTCTCGTCCTGTGGAGAGAAAGCTTTGTCAACATCACAATACATACATACATAAAATTTTAAGACCGAGTGTTCCACACATACGTGCAGTTTCAGTCTCTTGTCCTAATGGCGGCGTTCCAGGCAACCCTGTTAAGGGCTGCTTCACTTGTCAAGTTCTTGGATTTGAGATCGGCACGTATAGTCCGATCCGAGGTCTTCCGAGGTCCACCCCTTGGTGCAGCTCCCTCCACAATCACAGACCTGCATTTTTTCACCCAATTTTGTTCATCCATTCTCTCCACATGTCCATACCATCCCAGTCTACTTGTACGCATCATCTCGCTAATATTCTTTATACCTAAACGTCTCCTCAGCTCAACATTTGTTGTTGTTGTTATTGTTCCCTTAGCTGCCTGGCCGAACAGCCCCGAGTCAACATTTGTTATTCAATCCTGTAGCCTGGCCCCACACATCTATCTCACCATTCTCATCTCATTACGTTCCATTCTGTTGACATCCTCTACTTTAACGGCCCATGTTTCTGAGGCATACGTCATTGCACTTCTAACACATGAGGCATACACCTTTCCCTTCAGGGGGAGAGGCATTCTTGTCATGGTCAGGATTGGCAGCAGTTCTCTGAACTTCCCCCAGCCACATCTAATTCTAGCAACAGTGGCAGCCTCGGCCCCACCACCGGCAGAGATGGTATCTCCTAGGTAACAAAACTTGTTCACCAGCTCCAATGACTCATTTCCAAAATTCACAGCCACAGGATCATCACTTAACACAAGCTCGCCTTTGCACACTACGCACTCAAATTTCTCTATTTCTGACTTATCCTTAGGCAGGGGTCCCTTTATTCTACTACAGCGCTTACTCCCATGGTGTACCCTACATCGACAGATGCTACATTGAATTGAGTTAACGCCCACACCCTTTCCACACACTGCACATGGGTATGCACCGCTCTTTTCCACATTGCCTCGTCTCAATCTACAATGCATAACCTTGGTTTTGTTAATATTGGCTCTTAAACCCTTGCTCGCCATGCCCTCTCTTCATTCTCTGAATTTGGCCTCAGAATCTTGCATACTGTCAGCTATTAGGACTAAATCATCTGCATAAAACAGTTCCAACGGGAATCTGCCTCTAAAAACTATAGACAGTGCCTCCAAACAGGAGGGGGCTTAACACTGAACCCTGATGGACTCCAACACGGACTGCGAACTCATCACTCAGTACACCCTTCACCCTCACCGCACTTCGCAAATCCTCATACATCTTCATTATCACACGCACCAGCCACTCTTCCACACCAAGTTTCCTCATAGCCCACTGCACAACATCTCTAGGCACCCTATCAAAGGCCTTCTCCAGGTCTACAAACACAAAGTAAAGATCCCTGCCTCTTAGTAAGTATCTTTCCTGTATCTGCCTGACTATGAAGATAGCATCGGTTGTACCCCGTCCTGGCATAAAACCAAACTGCATATCATCAAGATAGATTCAACAGGTCAATATATTATTTGTTTGGTTCCAGTATGTAACTGTATTTAGTTTAGTAACAACCTCTCAGAATTAATAGATATGAAAATATATATGGAGAAATATTAAAAAATGCACATTATTAGCATGTACTCGCTAGGAGAATGTAACACGGAACTGCAAGCTTTTGCCTGAATTCCAAAACATCATCGGGCAGACAGAGAATAGCGAGAACAATGCATACATACATATATATTGTATATAAAATATGTCATCAAATACTGGTACAGTTTACCGCACATATTCTATTCCGTTGGGGTCGTGATTTGGCAGCGCTGCACCCACCTCCCCAACCCCCCTCCCTCACTCCACCTGTTACCAATAGGAGGTGGAGTGAGGGAGGGGGGTTCTTCGGGAAGTGGGTGAAGCGCTGCCAAATCACGCCCCCAACGGAATAGAATATGTGCAACAAACTGTACATAAAGAAAATACATATATGTGTGAACGTACTGTGTAACGCCTCCATAGTGGGACTCTGATGTTGTGTGACCTGAGACTTGCGATAGTTCACCTCTGCATGTTTTAAGGCCGTCCGCAGCAATTTCTCAACCTGTGGGAGAGGTCAGGTAAGGTTAGCTCAAAATGTTCCCGTACCCCAATCCCCATCATATCATACACGGTGATCCAATATGTAAGCAACATTAAGAGGGATGACCTGTTTTTCTCTTTCTTGGTTGTATCCATTTGGCCCCATTCAGCCTACTGTTTTAAGACATTTATCCCCATCCAGGTATCAATTTTTTCCTGCCGAGCGATAGCGAGCCAACATTTTATGGAGAAATACGGCTTTGCCGGAGACATTTTTCTATCGAAAAATGTACAAATTTAGCCAGCTGTCTAACTCATTTGTGTGAATTCTTGAGTTTCGTTATTTACGGATACACATATCTCTGCAAATAAATGGCCTAACCTAGGTACAGTACAGTATATACATACCAGAAGCAGTATTCGGTCTTATCTTGCGATGGGTCGAGACTAGAACACTGTAGGTTACATTAACCCGTACAGCCCCAGCGACGCGCCTGACGCGTCAGCGATGTATGTAACGCACAGCCCCAGAGACGCGCCTGGCGCGTCACCCTAATTGCGCCGACCGTAACCTCAGGTGTAGCCACTCAAGAGGGCTCAGATTTGTATGGGAACTGTGTACGTATCCCACGCAACCGTGCCGATGGTTGAAAACTCTCAAGGTCCACGTGCGTGCGCGTGAGCGCGCAATAACCTGTTTTTTGGGGTAATTGCCTTCAATTTTTTACTCTTGTAAAATACGTTTTCGAGGGCTCTGTAGGACCATTCTTTACGCTTTTTGAGCGGTTTTTCGTGGTTTTTTCTTCATTCCTAACCCATTCGCTATTGTTTCTGGAATAAAACCATTTTTTGAAAACCGGCCGGGTTCTGGTGAACAAACATTACAAAACTAGCCGGGGCTGGACGGGTTAAGAGGTTATTGTGCGAGGTGGAAAATTTAACCAAGTGTTTTAGCTAGTTACAGTACAGTACTGAGGACTGTTCGGATGCGGCGATGCAGTATCGGCGGCCACGGCTACGTTCTATTTACATTCGTTCAACAATTGATTATAGATTATGGATTATGTACTATGTATTAATACTCTATTGATGATATTGATTATATTGATTACTGATTTATTTCACCATTGAAACCATTCCTAATCCTAAGTCACTGTTGTGACGCACCCAGTGCGTGGCAACGTAACCTGATTGTACTCCTTGGTACCCCACTGTACCACCACGGTACCGCGCTGTACCATGCTGGCTGCTTATATTGAGTGTGACAACGTATAACTATGTTCTTTGTATCTCTGCAAAGGTCTCGTCATTTGCTAACCAGTGGTGGGTTTTGTTTTAAGCCATGTCGAGACCTTCCATTTAATATGTAGTATCAATAGAGAAGTTGATAGATGAGATGATAGGAATTCAGAGAGAGAGAGTGAGTTAGACTTCAGAGCGAGAGGGTAGCAATGGTTGCCAGACGTATGGACCGGTTGGCAGCCCTGCGCTTATAGCTAGGTGCGACAGGGTTGGTAGTACATTGCCGCCTGCATATGCTGCCTGGCTGCCCATGTTGTCGTACTGCACATTGCATGGAGGCTCGCTGTGTGTTCCATGATCAGGTTGCCTAGAACCTTTGAGATTCTAACATCCCTTGCCCTCTCTCCCAATTTCTCACGGTTGCACTCTTTCTCTCTGACGACATTACTCTCATTTCATTCTTCTCTCTATTTAAATGCATACCCTTCCCTTGAGGTCCTAAAGGAGTTTCAGCACTCACCTCTCGTATTACTCTTAGGACAAGCATATATTTACATGTATTAGATTTAAGGGGTTAATGTGAACAGCGATCTTCTTGATGAGGATAGTTGGTGAACGTTCTACATGTTCACGAGTTATATGCCCAGCTCATCATCCAATTTGTGACTAGACTAGTGCCATGTGTAAGAGCCCGACCATGCCCAGGAGTTGTCTGTAGAGGGGCGAGGACTTAGCCTTGATTTGCCTACCGAGCCAGGAGCGACTGTAGTACCAGAGACTACAGCTCGCTCGTAGTGCCGGTATAGTAGAGTAACGTAATTTATCTGTCCTTGTGTTCTCTGCAGTCTTTTCCTGGGTTCTCGCTTTCGGTGCTGGGACTCGTTGTTCCTGTGACTTGGCCTGCTAGCTAGAACACATGGGGATGATGAGTGGGTGATATCTTTATTTTACTATGCATTGCAGCTCTCTTTAAGTTTATGTATGTAACACTTTACAATACACATTACTCACACACAAGACAACACTATTAATACTTTCATGTATCAATTAACTGCACTGTCGTTTTGCTGCTGTGTCCGGAGTTCTGTTGCGTAGGGCGCATACAGACTCAGAGGGGAGACAGAGTGAGAGAAGCGAAGTAGCCTATGCGGTAGTAGGCTACCGGCGCAGTACTGTTGCCTGCAACCTTTTAGTTATTCCAAGTATAGATTCATTCTTATAATAAGTGACTACTGTTTATGTTCCTTCCATGTGTATTATTAGGTATCTACTGGATCATGAACATCTTGTATGCTACATGCTAGTGCATGTTAGTAGGGGACAGTTATTCTAGTGCACGCGCTTTCAAGTAGGCGTGTACATTTGTCATTTAGCATTTCACTGTCATACCTTTAGCCTGCTTCTATTCTACATTATTAGAGGCTTAATATTAACGTAGTTTCTTGAGTATTGCATTTCTTTAGTAATAACGTAACCTATAAAATGTCTGAGGGAGTTTAGCCTCATAGCCTACCCCTGTTGTACACTTTCGCCGAGTTAAGGTACCTCGTTACCATAGACGATAACTCTGTAGGGCGTTGGTGCTTTTGTTGTCTGGAGCATATAGTATTTGGGACTGGAATCGAGCGTGTCGTTGTCACATAAGCCATTTCTGTCCTACGATCAAGAATCCCGAATATGTATTGCCGATCCAGCCGTAACAAAATGGCGACCTTGCACAAGATTCAGTAGTATCCTATCACATGTTTTTTGGAGAACTATTCTATGCTACCTAGTAGAGCTGGCTAGAATTTTCTTGCATATTGGAGGAATTTTTATTGTGTCATTATTGTATTGGTGGACTTGCAGATTGTTTCGTTGGGGGTGTCTAGAGTAGAGTCATTCAAGCATCTTTAACATTTTGTGAGTCGAGACTGCAATTAGTAATAAGCACTTCTTTTTTTTTATGAACAGCAATTGTATAACCAGCACTATGTCTAATGACTCATCATTTACGGGGGAGGATAACACGGTACAGCCTAGTAACCAGCAAGTACAACAGATGTTTAGGGAGGGGAGTGTTATAAGTGGAGAGAGGGATGCCCGGGCATTTTTGCAGACACCTTTGACCGAACAGCGCCTGCAGGCTATTGATTGTTACGGTCTTCGCTGTTTAGCCACGGTTTTGGGGCGGGACTGTCCTGACAGTTGGCCCAAGAAGAATTTGGTGGCATGTTTGTTGGGTGATGGCGATGGGGCGGTGGGTGGAGTGGGGTCTTGGGGGGTTCCCTCCAAGCCTCCATTCCACTCTACCCCTGAGCTGGGCCCTCAGCCAGCGAGTCTTAGCACGATGCAGCAGGAGGATTCTCAAGGGCAAGCTGGCTTACCCGTAAACACGTCTCGGTGTGGATCCCCCATTTTGTGCTCTCCCCCCCCAGGCCTGTCTCCTGAGATGTTATTTCAGCTAGAACTAGCTAAGTTTAAGCTGCAGGAGACTCAGATACAGATACAACAGGCTAGTATAGAACGCATAGAGGTTGCTAGAATCCAAGCCAATCAGGATGCAACCAGGTACCAGGCTGAAATGGATGTCGAGAAGTCTAGAGTAGAGACCACGGGGCGTCATCTCGGTGGTGGGCACCGGGTTACAGACTCACTTTCGCATTTAATTAAGTTAGTACCCGCATTTGATGAGACAGCAGTGACTGAGTTTTTTGCTCGTTTCGAAAAGAAGTGTCGTGAGTATGACTGGCCGGAGGTTAAATGGGCAGCATTAGTTTCATCACATCTAGTGGGTAAGGGGTTGAAAGCCTACGATGCACTGTCACTGGACGAGAGTGTAGTGTATGGACTGGTGAAGGAGGCTGTGCTCCGGGCCTACGAACTGCAACCCGAAACTTATAGATTGAAGTTCCGTGGCGTGAATAAGAAGAGCGACGTCAGTTTTATGGAGCACGCACGGGACTTAACAGATGCAGGTAATAACTGGTTTCGGTCCGAGCACGCAGAGTCGGCTGAGGAAATTAAGCAACTTTTCTATCTGGAACAGTTTTACCAATGTACTGGAACCGATCTAACGCTGAACATTAAGGAAAAATGTCCCAAGACAGTAGAGGAGGCTGCCAAGATGGCAGACCTCAGATTATCATTGATTCGTGGTTGCGGTGCCGCTCAGAGGGCTGAGTCAGGGCAGAAGGGGCGCTATACCCCACCCACCAGAGTTTTCGATAATAACAAATCCTATGACACACATAACCACACTAAATGCATTGCACCTAATAACACCTACAAACACAAGCCTCTCCCGTTTACTAAAGGTCAGGCCCCTTCTTCGCCCGCACAAGGGAAGAAGCCCATTGGGGATGTGAAATGTTACAAATGTCAGAAGCCAGGCCATTATTCACGTGAGTGCCCTAGTAACACTCCCGCTAAGCCGGTGTCATTGGTTCACAGTATCGGTGTGTCTCTGAAGGCTGCAGCAACTGCCCGGGGTAGGTTGTCAGCAGCTGAGGCACACGCGGTAAAGAAGCGTACGGAAGGCTCGACACCTGTCCGGGACACTTTCTGTGACCATCGGGGACACGGGTTTGTGAGCTGGGGGAGTGAACTACGGAGGGTTGACTTGCTGAGGGATACGGGGGCTTCGCAAACTTTGTTGAGGAACTTCACTGGGAAACCGATAAATGCGGCCAGAGTTGTTGTGGTGCAGGGTATAAATGCTACGAGGTCATACCCACTTGTGAGGTTGGAGTTGAGAGTGGGAGAGGTGTGCAGGGAGCTGGATGTAGGGATCGTTGAGTGTTTGCCAGTTGAGGGCGTCGACCTTCTTCTCGGCAACGACTTTGCGGTGCCCACTTCCGGGACTCCACCCTTAGTCGTTGCCGAGAGGGCGGCCGACGTGGATGGTGAGAATCGGGAATGGGTTGGGAGGTGCCAACAGGATGAGATGGCCTGTGTGGTAACCCGATCTCGCTCTGCGGCTCCTGCACAGCCTAGCACTCAACCTCGGGGACAGTGGAGGAAGGATCAGGAGAAGGTTGCTAAGGGCAGGAAAAGGGACATTGATTCTGCTGCACTTCTCGGTGATTCGGTACTTGGACCTATAATAAACACGGGAGTTGACTCTGGCCCAGATATGGTGTGTAACAAGGCAGAGTTGGGTAAGACTTCGCATGAGGCAAGAGCTGTAGCGAGAGCCACTAAGGCAGTAGAGCCTACTAGCCGGGGTAATGTCTTATTACAAAACCATCTTGATGCATTGACGCCCAGGGACATTAGTGAGCAGCAGCTGCAAGACGCTAGCCTAGCTCGTTATAGCAATGGTGCCATAGAGTTGGAGGAAGATGGGGATGCGAAGCCGGGAGATTTCTTTAGGCTCAACAGGATATTGTACCGCAGATTTCTAGACCCCAAATCGAAGTGGGAGGGCGGTGCGAGGGTAGTAGACCAGGTGGTTGTTCCAAATAAGTATAGAGAGTCCTTATTGTGTCTGGCGCATGATGTGCCGGTGGCGGGTCATTTGGGGGTAACAAAAACATTGGCGGCATTGGGCAGGTTTTTCTGGTGGCCTGGGGTCAAGGCTGATGTCTGTGCATGGGTGGCTGGGTGTGCGACCTGCCAGACAACGGGGAAGCCTAACCAGACAATCCCGAAGGCACCTTTGTTTCCCATACCTGTCACCGGGCCTCCGTTCAGCAAAGTTGTAGTAGATTTGGTTGGCCCTTTCCCGCCTACTAGTAGTGGCAATAAATTCCTGTTGACAGTCATGGATGTGGCTACGAGATACCCGGACGCATACCCCATGAGAAACGGCTCGGCAAAGGCAGTTGTTAAAAACTTATTATTGTTCTGTTCCCGTTATGGATTTCCACGTGAGGTGCAGTCAGACCAGGGGAGCAATTTTACATCCAAATTGTTCAAGCAAACCCTTCAGTTGCACGGTATATGTTCTGTAGTGTCGTCAGCCTACCATCCCGAGAGTCAGGGAGTCTTGGAGCGGTGGCACTCGACCCTGAAGAGTATGCTACGCTGTTACTGTGCAGAACATGACACTGATTGGGATTTGGGTCTGCCGTATGTTCTGTTCGCTGCACGTGAAGTCCCAGGAGAGAGCCTGGGGTTCAGTCCAAATCAACTAGTCTTTGGCCATAATGTGAGAGGACCTTTAAGTATGGTGAAAGAGATCTGGGAGGGCGAAGAGAAGCCGGGGTCTGTACTTAAATATATCCTTGAGAGCCGGGAGAGACTTATAGGTTGCATGGCAGCGGCAGGTAATAACTTGGTTAATGCACAGGCGGTCATGAAGCACCAGTTTGACGCCAAGGTGAAGCTTCGGGAGTTTTCGGTGGGTCAGGAGGTAATGTTGCTTTTACCTTTGCCTGGACACCCCCTTTCTGCCAAGTTTATTGGGCCGTATGTGGTGGCTAAGAAACTGTCCGACCTTGATTATCTCGTTGCAACACCTGACCGTAGAAAAAAACATCAGTTATGTCATGTTAACCTCATGAAAGAGTATGTGAGACGCCCCTCAGAGCCTCTCACTGTCCCTGTGCTGGCCTGCAGCGGCCAGGGTGGAGAAGGAGGTGGGGACAGTCATGCTGCTGAGGAGGATAGCTGGGACTGTGTCATTTCCGCGGAACAGTGGGCGGGGAATACTGAACAAGAGGCTAGGCAAGCTGTAAGTCACCTGCCTGAGCACCAGGGTGCTGCTGTCCTAGGCCTGTTCAGGTCATACCCCTCTGTTTTCGCCGAACACCCAGGTCTCACTACTCAGGTAACGCACGACGTGGACGTCGGTGATAATGTGCCCTTCAAGTCAGTGCCCTACCGTGTGCCCCCGGTAAAGTTGCCAGCTTTACGGGAGGAGTTAAAGTACATGGTTGAGAGAGGGATGATCACTGAAGGTTATGTGAAGTGGACATCACCCGTCACGTTGCAGCCAAAACCTGACGGCAAGGTGCGGTTCTGCATAGATTTTCGTAGGCTAAATGGCTTGACCACTACCAACCCTTACCCTTTGCCTCGAGTTGACGACAGCGTGGACAAGATAGGGAATGCAAAGTACCTTACTAAAATTGATCTTGTAAAAGGCTACTGGCAAGTACCCCTGTCGGACCGAGCTAAGCAAGTTTGTGGTTTTGTGGTAGATGGCAAGACCTACCAATGTAACGTAATGCCTTATGGGCTTAAGAACGCACCTGCCACGTTTCAGAACCTGATGAACGATATTTGTGACGAAATCCCTAACTGCACGGTCTACCTTGATGACGTGATAGTGTATGATGACAATTTTGATAATCACCTAAGGCACTTAGAGACCCTGTTTGGGAAGTTGCACGATGCTGGGCTGGTGGTGAACCTGAGGAAGTGCGAGTTTGTACAGGCTACTGTGCAGTATCTTGGCTTCGTGGTCGGGTTAGGCCGGGTGTGCCCCCCCCCTGAGCAAGATACAGGCTATCAATATGTTTCCCAGGCCCACCACTAAGCGCCAGGTCATGCGGTTCCTAGGTATGATAGGCTATTATAGGCGCTTCATCCGGGGATACTCTACTGTCTTAGCACCGTTAACTGATCTACTGTCGAAGTCAGTGAAGTTCTGTTGGGCTGCGGAGTGTCAGAGGGCTTTCGACCTAGTCAAGCACCTGCTGTGTACACATCCGATTTGGAGAGCCCCAGACTTCTCCAGGAGTTTTCAGCTGGCGACTGATGCCAGCGGTGTGGGTGCCGGGGCAGTGTTACTGCAGACTGATTCCGAGGGCTTGGAACACCCAGTGAGCTTCTTTTCTCGCAAGTTTAATTCGGCACAAAGGAATTACTCGACTATAGAGAAGGAGCTTCTTGCTATCGTTTTGTCGCTCAAACATTTCGAAGTTTATGTTCCAGCCTACGGCCCGGTAGTGACGATTTATACGGACCATCATCCCTTGAAATTCCTAAATCAGTTTCACAATCGGAATATGCGGTTGACCAGGTGGTCCCTAATGCTCCAAGAGTATAATCTCAACATTCAGCATATTGCCGGGAGTGAGAACGTGATAGCAGATTGTCTATCAAGGGTTGATGATCCAGGATAGTCGTGCACGGTGTGTGGGTTGAGCAGGAGTAAAATTAGGCTATCATAACGCCGTCCAAAAAGATTATAAAAACAATAAAATAAACGAGAATTTTTTTTTTTGGTTTTGTAAGTCTTTATTGTTGTAGCATGATGCATGCGATATTGTGTTTTATGTATAATTCACACTTCAGTTGTTGTGCACCTTTTGCAATTAGTGGCAGCTAAGGGTAGCAGGTCGGTTGGTTGCCTGTCAGATTTTGATAATGCTTCTAAGGTCGATTATCTAAAGTCTTGGGGGGGCTGTGACGCACCCAGTGCGTGGCAACGTAACCTGATTGTACTCCTTGGTACCCCACTGTACCACCACGGTACCGCGCTGTACCATGCTGGCTGCTTATATTGAGTGTGACAACGTATAACTATGTTCTTTGTATCTCTGCAAAGGTCTCGTCATTTGCTAACCAGTGGTGGGTTTTGTTTTAAGCCATGTCGAGACCTTCCATTTAATATGTAGTATCAATAGAGAAGTTGATAGATGAGATGATAGGAATTCAGAGAGAGAGAGTGAGTTAGACTTCAGAGCGAGAGGGTAGCAATGGTTGCCAGACGTATGGACCGGTTGGCAGCCCTGCGCTTATAGCTAGGTGCGACAGGGTTGGTAGTACATTGCCGCCTGCATATGCTGCCTGGCTGCCCATGTTGTCGTACTGCACATTGCATGGAGGCTCGCTGTGTGTTCCATGATCAGGTTGCCTAGAACCTTTGAGATTCTAACATCCCTTGCCCTCTCTCCCAATTTCTCACGGTTGCACTCTTTCTCTCTGACGACATTACTCTCATTTCATTCTTCTCTCTATTTAAATGCATACCCTTCCCTTGAGGTCCTAAAGGAGTTTCAGCACTCACCTCTCGTATTACTCTTAGGACAAGCATATATTTACATGTATTAGATTTAAGGGGTTAATGTGAACAGCGATCTTCTTGATGAGGATAGTTGGTGAACGTTCTACATGTTCACGAGTTATATGCCCAGCTCATCATCCAATTTGTGACTAGACTAGTGCCATGTGTAAGAGCCCGACCATGCCCAGGAGTTGTCTGTAGAGGGGCGAGGACTTAGCCTTGATTTGCCTACCGAGCCAGGAGCGACTGTAGTACCAGAGACTACAGCTCGCTCGTAGTGCCGGTATAGTAGAGTAACGTAATTTATCTGTCCTTGTGTTCTCTGCAGTCTTTTCCTGGTGTTATGACCGGGCACTCGGGTACACTAGGGCTCTTACACAGGACTCGAGTATGGCTCGCTGCCACAACGGAAACACACGATCCCAACCCCAGAGTACTGCCAGCCGAACAAAAAACGCCACTACCCTCCAGAGTTCTATCTGCTATAACGGGGTATACAAGAACTCGGTACTAGCGTTTCACACAACAGACTAATAACAAGACGGGAGTTATCTAGTCTGGTCAACAATCAAACAAAGAAGAAAGTACTACAACACTAAAGAATAGTGTTGGCCGAAGCCGAAGTAATCCACCCTTGAACTAAGAACTTAAGAAGTCCTCCACCCTCTACTTCGGATCGGCACTATTACGTTACGTTAAACAATAGTCCTCGAGCATCAAGCAAGGAATCTTCTGATAAGTTAGATGCTTCTCGAATACTCATAAGAAGTAAGTATCGGATTTTGAACAGCAATTTAATGAATAACTCACTGGTAATTAAAGGCTTTAAATTGACATAAGAAGAATTATAAGAATAAGCAATAGGATATGGCAAACATTAAGAAGAAATAATAATAATAATAATAATAATAATAATAATAGTTCTTAAAGCTAGCGCATGCTAAGCTAGCTAAGGATAGCTCAATAAGGCCGATTAGGCGTATTTCCATTGGGGTCCTGTACTACTACCCCATCCCTTTGCTCATGAGGGATGGTAACGACTCAGTGCTTGTGAAAAATCTTTAATGCGCCGAGCGTGGGCGCGAACCCGGGCCTTCTGGGTGGAAGTCCGAGACGCTAGTCACTACACCAAGCGAGCCGCTTGTACTCCGACAATGCACTGGCAATAGCCTACTAAGATTGTGCTCGTGGGCCACTAATCTCTGAAGTAGCTAAGCGTGCCACACATGAAATCAATAGTGCTTAAACAATAATATACATAAGGAGAAGCTTCAATACTATACTGTATCTGCTGGTCGAGCAAAGTCTAGCTGGGATATCTAAGGTTAAGAGACAATGGCTGAGCAAGCGGCTCGTAGCCTAGCGAGGTCCTTAAGACTGTGCGGCCAAATTACGGTAATTGACGGGATGCTCTCTTGAGAGATCCAGATCACTAGTATCTGGTTCTCTCCTGGCGATCCTCTCAAAGTCAAGCAAATGAGATAGCACAGTGTTGGGTGGCACAGGCAAAAGCCCTCACTCGCAACACAGTGCTAAACTCCCACGGTACACAATCAAAGAGACCCCCTAGGCTTCCCACGTCTCCGTTGCAATTGTGCTGGTTCAACCAACCTAGCACTCATAGGAAATCACAACTCGAGGAACCCTATCCCAGTCTAGCATTACCTAAACCAGCAGAAAACAGGAACATGAATAATAGTACACAGGGAAATGCATATACGAGTGCAACAAACATCAATCAATCCTATTCTAGTTAACCCTTCCAAAAATAGGCTATCTAACAGGCACTTATCTCGTGAGAACTCAAGCGATAATACTTTGGCTGACTAAATCTGCACCAAAGGGGGTCATTGGTTAAAAAGGGACGAGAAGAGAAGAAGGTAGGCTGTTCAGAGAGTAGAGAAAGTTCACATCAGTCGGAAGAATATCGATAGTTGCAAGGGATATGAGAGGTCGCTTTGCCTGATGAGTTCTGAAGCATGGTGGCAAAAACCTCTCTTTTTATACTCGGCCCTCTAGCGGCATATCTCAAACTACTTAAGGACCGCCCACTGGCAATCATGACGTCATATTCTCTCAATCTGGGATCGACAAAGAACTTCCCACGCGCTGAAAGGGAGGAAGGGAGGAGGAAGGAGGGAGTGAGGCCTACACACCTCGTGGCGCGCTCACCGGCCGGCGCCACATAACTCTCTCTCTCATCATCATATATAAGTCCCACACACAATACATATATACAATGATATAAAATAGAACTCGTTGACTCAGAAGAAAACAAAATACATAATGATAATACTTATAGTACAACGGTTCACATAAACTGAGTTAGGAAACTCTACACAGACTACAGCCAAAGTTCCTGCCCTGACGATCCTAGCGAGGGTGGGGCCTGACTGGGCGTTCTGTACAGCATGCTCATACTCGACATGCGTCACACCTCCCCCAAGATTTTACTTGCTCAACCCTGAGCTAAAATCTGATATACAGAACCCCATCAAACCCCTCACACCCAGCGACCGCATGGCACTAAAACAACGCTGAGTTTATCACTAAAACACATCTTATAAAAAAAAATTCACATTTCATAACTCCTCCCAACAATAGTAAAAGACATAATATCATGCTCCCAGAGCGAGCTTACAGCAGCTCAGCCGTTTGATAGTTCGTGGACTACTCAAACCTTATAGGCTATGACAAACTTATACAATTATCTTCATCAAAAAGAAAGAGTTTTTATATGATTTTTATATTTTAATATGTTTTTTTCCGGCTGCACTATAAGGGCAGCCTATTTTCTTCTATACCAAACGCTCAACTCCTGCTTTACGACCCAATACGCTTGGGCTACAACCGCGAGCCAACAAGCACCAAGCGCAAAATACTACTCAAACCAAAGCAGGAGGCTACCCGGGTGTCAATTTACCCAGGATCATATACCCCTGAACGACCACATGCAACCTCGTTGTCACAACCGGCAATATGGCTTATGTCCAGGTTATATACCAATAACCTTAGTGACCACCTGGTCAGCCTCATATTCCGATTGTGAAACTGGTCCAAGATCTCGAGAGGGTAATGATCTGGGTAAACTACACCGACCGGACCATAGGCTGGAACATAGATCTCGAAATGCCCCAGCGCATCATTGTCCTTTTCACTTTCATTCATCAGGCTCTGACACGTTGCTGGTGCATTCTTAAGTCCGTCAGGCACAACATTGCACTGGTAGGTACTCCCGTCCACAACAAAACCACATACCTCTTTAGCACGCTCGGACAAAGTTACAAGCAACGACCACTCACGACATTCCTTATCCCTCAGATCCTTCGTCCACACGTAATCCAGCTCTGCTTGCACCATAGGCTGTCGAGCAGGATTTATACGGCAGGGAATTAAACTGAGCCTTGCACTATCTCCAGCCTGCATGTCGGATTCTACCCCGTACCTCAGGCCTGGAGAAGCAACAAACATGCGAAAGTACTGCCATAGCCTAGTAAACAACTGCCTTGCACTGTCTCCACAAACAACATGCCTAGTGCCCTCCCACAACCCAGCCGAGACCGCAGCTTCTAACCTGTAGTCTCCCTCCTTCTCCACCTTCGTCCCTAGAACAGCCAGGTCATGAGAGGGACAATCAGTACCACCCGTGCAGTCACTCCCACAGTTCATTATTGCTAAGGCTTCCCCGCCGATACCGTACATGCGCACCCCCGCATTCCTTGTGACGACATCTGCCTGCGCAGCATCACCGCTTTCAGCGACATGGCCAGATACAGTCGGTCTATGGTAGGGCTGTTGCATTAGACTAGAGCAGCATTGGGAGGCTATGCGACGACCGGGCACTGCGATACCACAGCCGACCTTACCAATCTGCTCAATGTCCTCCTTTTGACCACCACCCTTGGCAGCCATGGGTCGACCCTGACCTGGCAACCATGCCAAAGCCTCGTCGCCCACCTTAAACCACCGAAACAACGAGGCTAACGGTCTTTTAACATTCACGCGACCTGCCCGCGGAACATCTCGCACCGTCCGAGTTGTGAGACTCAGGGGCTCGGCACGACCAGTGGGGTATGAACCGAGCTGGTGCTGGAGTGCTGCACACTGCTGCTCAGACAGGTGCTCTAGCGCTTCCACAGCCACCAGACTCGTGTCCCCCGCCCACTGCTTCGCCGAGACATGACAATCCCTACTCTCCTCCACCTGTGCCCTACTGCCCCCCTCTCCTTCTCCACCTTGGCCGCGGCAGACCAACGCAGGGACAGTAGGCTGCTCAGGTGGTTGCCTCACAAACTCCTCCAACAGGTTCACATGACATGCTTCCCCGTCCTCGTGTTTAATCTCGACAGCACCATTACCACACTTCTGAACTTCCGGATCCTCCAACTGCAGTTTACAAATATCTGAGGGAACCAACCTGTCTAGATGCTTCCGAAGCAACCCAAGTCCTTCCCCAATATCAAACTGAGCAACCCTTTTTTCTCTCCGTGTGCAACGTTGCTGCCCCGGAGTCTCTTCCGGCCCTACCTCCTCACTAGCTGTGACAGGTCCTGGGGCCTCTCCAGACTCTAACATAGGTGCCAATACTAAATCACCCAGGAGAGCCGCCGAGTCAAAACTCTTAAAACCAACTCCAGCTTTAGCCTCCTCCTGTTGATCGTTCCTCTGCTGGTCTGAAGACGGAGGACTAGGCTGTGACACTTTATCTGCCCGAGCTCGGGTGACAACACCCTCCTAGACTCAGCCTCGATTGCATACCTCCTAGACTCAGCCTCCATCTCCTTCTCATGCCTCCTAGACTCATTCTCCATCTCCTGCTTCCTAGCCTCATTCTCCATCTCCTGCTTCCTAGCCTCATTCTCCATTTTAGCAAGCTCGAGTTTAAATATCATCTCAGGAGACAGGCCGGAAGAGGGAGCTGCCACTACTGAAGGAGGGGGGGCAAGAACTGGGGAACCACCATACGCACCGCCCGAGGGCACTCCAATCTTCCAATGCTCATCCCTCTGTGGGAGAGTGCTAACCTCCGGCAACTGAGTGGACGGCACTGTGGGAGTCGAGTGAGAGGGGATCTGGGGAGGAACCCCCCCAAACGCCCTCTCCTCCGAAACCCCATGTCGCCCACGCAACACCCAGGAAATCAGCTCCCCCTTGGACATCCCTCCTACATTGGATAGACCCAAAACCTTGGCTATCAGGTGCAAGCCATAAACATTCACCCCAGTCAGCCTCTCCTCCGTCACGTGGTACCGCTTACTCACAAAAAGTCTAGCATCCTCCTCACTAGTTACTAACGGCACCTCCTCACTTAGCATCTCTCGCTCCTCGTCAGTACTAGGGCCCGACATACTGAAGTTCACCAAAAAATTCTCGAGACAAAAGTGTTAAACTCCCTTATGCAAGCACTAATTACTAAATTAACTGGAGTCTCTTAAATGCTCTCCTAATTGCCTTACAAAAAAAAATATTCTTCAATATGTACGCTAAAGTACGAACAAACAAATGTTGTACAACTCTGCAAAAAATTATACTGTTCACAAAATCCTAAGCAAGGTCGCCATTTGTTATGACCGGGCACTCGGGTACACTAGGGCTCTTACACAGGACTCGAGTATGGCTCGCTGCCACAACGGAAACACACGATCCCAACCCCAGAGTACTGCCAGCCGAACAAAAAACGCCACTACCCTCCAGAGTTCTATCTGCTATAACGGGGTATACAAGAACTCGGTACTAGCGTTTCACACAACAGACTAATAACAAGACGGGAGTTATCTAGTCTGGTCAACAATCAAACAAAGAAGAAAGTACTACAACACTAAAGAATAGTGTTGGCCGAAGCCGAAGTAATCCACCCTTGAACTAAGAACTTAAGAAGTCCTCCACCCTCTACTTCGGATCGGCACTATTACGTTACGTTAAACAATAGTCCTCGAGCATCAAGCAAGGAATCTTCTGATAAGTTAGATGCTTCTCGAATACTCGTAAGAAGTAAGTATCGGATTTTGAACAGCAATTTAATGAATAACTCACTGG
Source organism: Lithodes maja (assembly GCA_037953745.1). Lineage (NCBI taxonomy): Eukaryota > Metazoa > Arthropoda > Malacostraca > Decapoda > Lithodidae > Lithodes > Lithodes maja. The sequence continues at coordinate 30,932 of JBAKBP010026900.1, forward strand.
TAATTAAAGGCTTTAAATTGACATAAGAAGAATTATAAGAATAAGCAATAG
>JBAKBP010026901.1:0-30982 GCA_037953745.1 Lithodes maja
GTATTTAAACATTTAAACATTTATTAGCTCACGTGTATTTGTGAGATATACTTGAAATGTATGACTCTAGTGTTTGGCTGGGTGAGAATTAAAATGAAATTTATATAGTTCCTTGGGGAATCTTGTAAAAATCCCTGTATGGTATCCTGGAATATGGATCCTGCGACTTGTGCATGAATTGAAATACATTCTTGGTAGCATTCAAGACAGCTAGAGCAGCCTTATTTACCAAGTTTTCTTTATATTTTTTCAAGGAATATAGTGTTTTATTGTTGTTTTCCATGGTTTGAGTGGAGAATTTGCATTAACTTACCCATTATTCATTAATCTGAAGGTACGGTGTCAAATGGCGCCATTTATTGGGTGAATCGCGTTTTTACAGTAGGTAAGGGAAATTGTGGGGTAAATTGGATACAGAACAGTTGCCTGTATTTCGTTTTTGCGAGTAACGCTCCGCACGTGCTATTTATTGCGTGAATCACGCCATACGCATCGTTCAAAACAAGAAGAAGGAGGTATAGTCGAAGGATTCATTGGACGGAATTCTTTACGGTCGGTATTGCATATGTTGGTGTTATTTTTCGGTGTAATTGGGTTTTTTCAAGTTGTCAATAACTAAATTCTTCCATGCGGACTATAATGAGAAAAATATTGCAAGTCTTTAGGTCCCTCTTTTCCCTAATACATAGTTTCTAATAGTGTGGCGCAGGACGTCTTTAATGATATCCCATTCTCCAAGTAGAATTTCCATTCTCCTTAGTATGTACAGTATTTAGGAAAAGGTTAAGATTACATTATTACGCGGGTTAAAAGCTTGGACACCTCGTTCTGAATGTTGGAAGTTCGATCCCGGCTGGGAGTAATTATACATTTATTAGCTCACGTGTATTTGTGAGATATAGCTTACTATATAATTATATATATATACTGTATAATATACAGTATATATATATATATATATATATATATATATATATATATATATATATATATATATATAATACTGTATATATATATATATATATATATATATATATATATATATACAGTATATATATATATATATATATGTTTTCTATGTGTATGAAGGATGCAAAAGGCAAAGCTGCCTGTAACAAGTGTCTCGCCCCAAAGTTGAAAGAGTGACAGAGAACCAAATTCAAGGTACGTTTGGAGTAAAAATGTCTTGGACACAAGGAGCTTGAAGCAGTTTAAGTCATAGGACGAGTGAAAGACAGATTGAGGGAGATAATTCCAAAGCTTACTTGTTGAGTGGAAGAAAGACTGGGAAAATAGGTCCAATCTTGGGTTAGATAGCTGGACAGAATAGGGGTGGGAGTGTCTTTGAAAAGCGTGTGCCCCTCACTCTCCGTAAGGGAGCAGGTATACACTGAGAAAGCTCTCAAGAACACTGATTATTGTAATAGCGGAAGAAGAGTGAGAGATGCAACATTGCGGCATGTAGAGATTGTAGGGCGTTAGTAAGAGGAAGTGAGTTTTTGAGAACTGGTATGTGTGGAACCTCCTCACACATGCGAACAAAACTTGATACATGGGCGCACTGTCCCCCTATACAGAGCAAGAACCTGTACGGGGGCGATGAATCCACAGAAACGCTTGAGCACACCTAACTCCTGAGAAGCTAATTTAGCAAGAGTGGCAATATGAGCTTTGCAAGAGAGGTCAGGAGATAAAGAAACACCAAGAATACTGAAAGAAGATGAAGGGTTGACTTGTGTTCTTGTGAAGAATAAGGGATATATATATATATATATATATATTGTAAATTATTTAGTTAGGTTACATAGTAGTTATTTTGTGTTAATAATGGATGAAATAACAAAAAGACAGATGACATTGAGATTGCATTCTCTCTCAACCTTCATGTTAGACACCATTTGTAAGCCATTACGCACAAACTCGCAGTCAAATATTCAATGGTTGTCATTCTTCACCATTTTTGTCATTCCTAACCTATCCTAACTTGACCTAATTTTAGGTAGTTTATGTTAAGTAAACTTGGTTCCGAGGGATGCTACCAGGGACTTTCAGATAAATATATACTATCTAGTATAGTGACCTCATTTCTTAGACAAAGGTACGTAAAGCAGCTCAGCGTTCGGTTTGATTTGAAGAAGCGGCCTTCAGATTATATTCAACATCAGTATTATATATCTTTTTAACCTTCAAACGGCGAAGCAATGAAGCAATGGTAGCTCAAAGGGTACCGCCATGCGAAGGTATTTGGTTAAATTCTGACAAAAATCGTCAATATTTACCATATATATCATTATTACTTTATCCATATGCACCTATCTTACTTTTAATATGAACATATGAACATTTAAGAGCAATAAAGTGGGAATAGCATTTGGGGGTGAAAAAGACGTATTATTGCCGCTCGGTCGTATCATGAAGCGAGAGCCCGGGTGGCGAATGTCTTCCCTCTCCGACCTCAAGGGGGACTCTAAGGCCTGCGCTGCCTTGCACTAGAAGTCTCTGTGCTGTAAAGATCTCTAGTTGCCTCGCCCGTGTTAACCAGACCACGTGAGGGAAATTCGCGCGGAAAAATTATCTGATAAAAGGGGGAATATGAGGAAAAATAGCTGATAATAGAGGAGGGGGTAACAAGGGAGGACGGAGGGGAAGGGTGGCAGGGAGTTGTGATACATATGGAGGAGTGGTGGCAAGTAATGGAGGGGAATTATCTCACCTAATCACATATTGCTTTGTTTTGAGTGCCACTGGAGTGTTTTGAAAGGGTTTTTATGTGCTGGCTCTATAGAGGACGCTCACATTGCACCACAAAAAACTCTATAGAGGAAGCTCGCTGTTTATGGGTTAAACTATGCTATGACAGGTTTGTCATTGTGTTTTCTTTCAAATAAATAAAATAGATATGCGATAACGAGCCCCTTACATGGTTCAATTTCAGCATGCCCTAATTGGGGTCCTCCTGGCGGTGGTGGTGGTGGTAACCATAGCTGATGGTGGCGGGGGAGGAGGTGGACACAATGGTGGTGGAGGACGCGAGGAGGTGGAGGTGGAAGCAGCTACAGTGCCCCATCTGGTGGGAGGAGGTGGAAGCAGCTACAGTGCCCCATCTGGTGGAGGTGGTGGCATGTATGGAGGTGGTAGTGGAGGAGGAGGAGGTGGAATGTATGGTGGATCCTCCAGCAGCAGTGGTGAGGAGGAAGCATGTACGGCGGATCATCTGGCGGTGGAGGTGGAGGAGGGAGGAGGAGGAATGTATGGTGGAAGAGTGGTGGTGGATCAAGCGGAGGCGGCTCAAGTGGGGGTGGTGGTAGCTACGGTGGTGGATCAAGTGGAGGCAGTGGTGGTGGAGGACGAGGTGGTGGGAGTGGTGGCTACAGTGGAGGTGGAGGAGGTTCAGGTGGAGGTGGAGGAAGTGGATACTCTGCACCCTCTGTAAGCTCGGGATACTCTGCCCCGTCCGGAGGTGGTGGTGGATCAAGTGGTGGTGGTGGGGGTGGAGGTTATGGTGGATCAAGTGGAGGTGGTGGATCAAGTGGAGGTGGGTGGATCAAGTGGAGGTGGGAGGGAGGGTATGGCGGTGGTGGATCAAGTGGTGGTGGAGGATCAAGCGGTGGTGGAGGAGGATATGGTGGTGGTGGATCAAGTGGTGGTGGTGGCAATGGTGGTGATCAAGTGGTGGTGGTGGCTATGGTGGTGGGATCAAGTGGTGGTGGGGGTGGTGGATCAAGGGTGGTGGTGGTGGAGGATATGGTGGATCAAGTGGAGGTGGTGGATCATCTGGCGGTGGTGGTGGAGGATATGGTGGATCAAGTGGAGGTGGTGGATCATCTGGCGGCGGTGTGGTGGAGGATATGGTGGATCAAGTGGAGGTGGTGGATCATCTGGCGGCGGTGGTGGGGAGGATATGGTGGATCAAGTGGAGGTGGTCGATCAAGTGGGGGTGGTGGTGGAGGATATGGTGGAGCAAGTGGAGGTGGTGGATCATCTGGGCGGTGGTGGTGGTGGTGGATATGGTGGATCAAGTGGAGGTGGAGGATCATCTGGCGTGGGTGGTGGAGGATATGGTGGATCAAGTGGAGTGGTGGTCATCTGGCTGGTGGGGGAGGATATGGTGGATCAAGTGGAGGTGGTGGATCATCTGGCGGTGGTGGTGAGGATATGGTGGACAAGTGGAGGTGGAGGATCATCTGGCAGTGGTGGTGGAGGATATGGTGGATCAAGTGGAGGTGGAGGATCATCTGGCGGTGGAGGTGGTGGATATGGTGGATCAAGTGGAGGTGGAGGATCATCTGGCGGTGGTGGTGGTGGAGGATATGGTGGATCAAGTGGAGGTGGTGGATCATCTAGCGGTGGTGGTGGAGGATATGGTGGATCAAGTGGAGGTGGTGGATCATCTGGCGGTGGTGGTGGAGGATATGGTGGATCAAGTGGAGGTGGAGGATCATCTGGCAGTGGTGGTGGAGGCTATGGTGGATCAAGTGGAGGTGTTGGAGGATCAGGAGGTGGTGGTGGTGGGTATAGTGGTGGTGTGGAGGATCATCCGGTGGTGGTGGTGGTGGATATAGTGGATCAAGTGGAGGTGGTGGAGGATCAGGAGGTGGATCAAGCGGAGGCGGTGGATCATCCAGTATGTACGGGAGGTAGAAACATGTGGAGGAGAACCATCATGAATATCTCGGACCTCATCTATTTCACTACAAGCCTATTTATTCCTCTGGGGCAGAAGCTACTGCACTCCAAGCACATTTTCATTTTGGCTTCATTTGTTTCTGTATGATTTTTTTCTGTTTATAATTAAACCTTCATTGTTTATTTACGTTATATATGCCAATGATAATTCGTTCCTCGTCCATGTTTACGTCATTTAAAATTACAACACTAAATGCCAGCTCTGTAGAATGTAAAGGACTAGAATCCCATATGTTCTTCATTGCCTTTCCTGACGCCAACTCACATGCGGGAAGTTATGTATATCTGTAGATTATTGGTTTCTAGAAAGACTTCGAGAAAGAATTCGAATTCAACCAGCTATCTTCATTGATTGACCATTTTTGTTTTATATTTTCCAACAGCTTCATATTTTACATTTGTGAAAATGTGGTGCCAACTATTCCACTATACGTCCCTTCCAATCTAAAGGGATCCATCTAATGAACTGTGGATATATCTATTTTTGTGTACTTCTATAAATTTCACTGTGATCTCTATTAGTTAGCTATGCTCCATGTAATCAAACATGACCAATAATATTCACATGCAATTATTTCGATTCCACTGTGGCCTGGCTGTGATCTACTTTGGCATGATCCATTCCACAATATCTTCTGTTTTACTGTGACGTAGACCTCTTTGGCTTTATTTATTTGGTGGTGGTTGTTCCACCATTACCTCATTATATTTCACCGTCGTCACCTACTTTACCGTGTCATACCATAATCTTTCTCTGTTGCTTCGTCCGTTTTAGCTTGTTGCCATGTGATCCACCTAGCCACCTTTGCTCATGGTTGACATTATGACAGTGGCTTTATCCTTCTACCCACGGCAACAACTACTACACTGTGTGCCTCATCTGTTCCACCATGATAACTTCAATATATCTCGGTTTATCAGTTCCATCATGTCATCTTCAATTTTACTGTGACAATCTGTTCTACCATTACATTGTGTACTATACACTGTGACAATCTGTTCTACCATTACATTGTCTACTATACACTGTGACAATCTGTTTCACCATGTCATCTATTTCACTAACTTATTTGTTCCATTTTGACAACTTCTATATACCTTGGTTCATCTTTCCACCATAGCATCTTCTATAACATCTTGGTCCATCTGTTTCCACCCTAACATTTTCTACTCTATCATAAAATGTGGTTCAGTATTCTAGTATGATATCACCTACTATAGTGTGACCATTAGTCCTACCATGAAATCATCTACGATAATGTAACCATCTGCTCCACCATGATATTATCTATCCACTATGGTGCATCTGTTCCACCATGATAATCATCTACTACACTGTTTCCATTTGTTCCATCATGACATAATCTGTTATACATTATGGTCCATCTCTTCCTCAATGACATCATATATTATACACTGCTGTTCGTATGTTCCATCATGACATCATCTATTATACATTATGGTCCATCTCTTCCTCAATGACATCATATATTATACACTGCTGCGTATGTTTCCATCATGACATAATCTGTTTATACATTATGGTCCATCTCTTCCTCAATGACATCATATATTATACACTGCTGTTCGTATGTTCCATCATGACATCATCTATTATACATTATGGTCCATTTCTTCCACAATAACATAATCTGACCATCTGTTCTACATAGCATCCTGTATTCTATTGTGGTATGTCTCTTCCAATATGATATCACCTGTTAAGCTGCAGCCAATCCATTCAACTATAATCTCCTCTCCATCTTCATGTACTCTACTACGATATATTGTGTTTGACTATGGATTCGTCTTTTTCATTATTAGAGCATATATTTTTACTGTGGTTTCGTATGTTTTACTATCATGTCATCTGTTTGTATGGAGCACATAAGTGTTCATATTATTCTATCATAGTCTAGGCTAATACTTTGTAATGCCACATAAGATTTTCAATATTACATTTTTCAAATTATGGGACACAAGTATTACCATACTATATTTCTGAAATTTAATCCATTCCTCCAATTTTAAATATTTCCACTACTTCTGTCATGCTATTTTGCAAAATTTCAATGTTTTTATTAATCTGAGACACAGTATGGTTTTCCTAATTGTCTATCTTATTTATTCAAATTATGCACCTAATAATGAGACAGCTGCTTTATTTACCCAAATTTATGTCTTCTTATAAAATTTGGCCTTCAGTGAGTCTATAGTATATTTATGATGTATAATCAAAGTCTAAGTCAATCTTGTTGTTGTTCTCCCCTGTTAATGTAGTAAATAAATGTTCGAATGTTTGAGTCTGTTTAATTGTATATTAATTCCTTTTATATCTACAATATTTCAATGTGATTGTGTATGGCATACTCCATTTGCAAAAAGATTGGTTATAATAATGTTGGTGCTAAAATTATTTGTCCAATGCTGTACAGTTCGAAAATGTACACCCGTCTGAGCAGAAATGTCCTTATTTGACACCCCAGCCTTGGCCAACTCGGCTATGGCAGCTATCTCGTATTCCGTCAGCCTCCTACTACCAGGCATAATGGTGAGGAGGCCTAAATGTGTGCTAAGTAAATATATGGGGTTTATAGTCCTCAACCCTTATTAAAGTTATCCAATCACCTTTAAGTTTGATTTTGGTATTTGAGTGTTCAAAAGAAGAGAGCGAGGGACACGAATGTCATGTAATATTAACTAATATATATATATATATACATACATATATATATATATATATATATATATATATATATATACTGAAAGTCACAAGTCTTTGCGCAAGAGGGCCAACGCAATGAACCGTGACCGAAATAAGTCAAGTTTTGTTTTCCCCTTGAAATGTGCTACGATTCCATATATTGTACGCCAGGCAGCTTTACTGGCCCTAAGACAATATGCTCGGCATGATAGATGTACCCTCAGTGCTAATTAGATCCCCATAAGTGTCGGATGTGTCTCCCCTAGAGTTCCACCACTGCGATAATCCTCTCGAGAGGTTATACTGGTGGGCTGTGACGTTCCTCTAGGAAGAAATGTCAAACACATACGAAAACACACCAAATGACAAAAATGAAAAGTGTGACTGTCAGGGCACATGCGGTGAGCTTCCAATAACATTTACTGCCCCCCCCTATCTTGCATCCACCCTGCTCCTCCCATTTCTCCCATCCACAAGACCAATACACACATACACACGGCCGCTCGTGGCCGATTTTGTGCCACTTTTTCAATTACGGACCACCGTAACACCCCAACCACGCTTCTTTTGCGTATTCATATATACCTGTATATATATGTTTGGATGCGGAATTGAATTTCCTACACGATGACTTGGCTTTCGTTGCATTTTGGAATAGTTGCCAAATCGGCCTAGGTCTAGTAAAGGTCAATGGTGAGTCCTAGAGGGGTCTAGCAGCCCTCAGGTTAACCGCGATGGGACAAGTGGGACAGATCCATCCTTCAGATATAATATTATAATTGTTGTCAAGATAGGCTGTGTTTGTGTGTCTGCCTGTCTGTTTGTGCGATATCTCGAGAATAATTGAAAGAAGTTTGATCAGATTCACTCACTTCCTCTGAGTTATTATTATTATTATTATTTCCTTAATTTGATATCCAAAAGGATTCCATTAAGTTTTCTTTAACATTGTATTTTGTATGAACCCATAACTCCTTCTTGGGCCTACCCCCCCCCCCCCCCCTCACACACACACACACACACACACACACACACACACACACACACATTATCATTGTGTTTTTGTGTTTTATTGTAGAGGTATTCAAGTTACTAGTTGTTTTTAAGTCGCTGGTTTCAAATCAGATTTTGGAGATTGGAGATGTTTGGATGTTCCCAGTAGGGGAGTGGAGGAGATGGCATCATCTCCAATATTATTGTTTACAATAATACAATAAGTGGCGTCCATATATCTTTGGTCATTATACATGCCTCATTAACTTTTGTGGTGTGTGTCTGTGTGTATGTGCATCTATCTCTATATTTCGAGAATTAATACATTTCGACAAGACTTGGTCAATCCCTTCATTTGTTAACCAAAAAGATCCCATTAACATTTGGTTATTATAAATGTTATTCAAGATAGGGTCTAAGAATGATTTTGAATAATGGCACAATAATATTCTCGTTTTAAAAGGTAAATCTTCTTTTGATAAATCCCAAGGCTTTGTTAGCCTTATTTGTCACAGTCGCACATTGCTCTGAGAAATTTAGGTTTTCCGATATTATAACCCCGAGATCTTTAACCATAGAGTTTGCTATTATTGGTTGGCTTTTCATTTGATAATCATACTGATATATTTTTGTTTGCAAAATTTGACATTTGTCAATATGCACTTGCCATTTTTCTGAACATTCCACTATTTTGATTAAGTCGGATTATAGGTTATTTCTGTCTTCCTTACTTAACCCCTACTGTACCATAATAATAACAATAATAATAATAATTTAATAATAATAATGATAAAAATAATAATAATAATAATAATAATAATAATAATTATTCAGTTGGCATTTTACAATGTTGGTACCACATAATATGTTACAAATATGACATGTACCAGCTTTGCATAATTCCAACTAAGGATAGCCCAATAAGGCCGTTAGGCGTATTTCCATTGGGGTCCTTGTGGGATTAAGTTAGCTGGGGAAAAGGGGGAGAATAACAAATGTAAATGAATATGATTAGTAGATACTTTAGAGAAAGTATTTCTAGGGGGTTATATTAAGATACCTTGCATTCTATAGTTGGACTGGTCAAAATATTTCAGTAATCATTTCCGTTTGTCTTGCCTATCTCTTATGTCGTATTTAGTAGTAGACATAAGCTTGGTGCTCCCTTATTTGTTGTGTTCTCGTTTCATAACTTTGGGAACCTTGAGTTATATTTCGCCTACAGTCACTTCGTTCACGTTATAAGTCAAGTCGCCTACACTGGACCCAATCCTGATATTGTAGTATTATAATTTAAACCTAGTCATAACTAAGCCTAAGCAAACCTAACTTAACTTATTATACAGCAAAAGTATGGGTAAAACAGCTATTTTGTATGTACAAATATCTATATGCGAAAGTAAACGTGAGCGAAATTACCGGTAATCCATGGCAGAGCTCATAGGTAAAAGTTATGATAGATAAAAACGATAGAGGTATAAACAAGACAAATAAAACTATTCAATTTACTCACTCTATTGCAACTACTTAACCCGCTTTATCATACCATGACGCATTCTTTAATTTTAGCATGGCTTTTGTTAAACGATTTTATCAGGATTTGGAAGGACCTACTTTATAGGGGTCAAAATGTAAAATGAGTTTATTTTGTACTTCTTTAATTATAAGTGATTCTTCCTAAGCTCCATAGAACCGTATAATGTTAGCCAATATCAAGGTGGAATGACGATACCGTAATTTGAAGGTGTTATTATAAGAACATAAGAACATAAGAAAATGGGAGTCTGCAGAAAGCCGATTGGCCTGAGCAAGGCAGATCCCTGTAACAGGGATGACAGGTGACAATGCTAGAGGTATAGACAAGATCAAAGACACTTGTCAATATATATAAATATCACGCTCTTGCAACTTAATAACCATTTTTCGTTTTCTTCTGGCAAACACACACACGCACACACACGCACACACATTATATATATATATATATATATATATATATATATATATATATATATATATATATATATCTCTCTCTCTCTCTCTCTCTCTCTCTCTCTCTATATATATATATATATATATATATATATATATATATATATATATATATATATATATAATATATATATTTATATATATATATATATATATATATATATATATATATATATATATATATATATATCCTTTACCTTTGGATACCTTTGGATGTGTTCGCCGCTCCTCTAGCGGCACCAAGGAGCGCGACACCCCTCGTTATGGGTGGTGATTTGGTGCAGTAGACTGTTTGAAGCGACAGCTCGCTCCCTTGCGAGGATGGGCTCGTCTGACACTTTTTGCAGTTCGACATCTAGGGCTCTCTTGAAGTTGTCTAACGAGATGTCCCTCATGTCTCTTACTCGCCGTGGGAGTTTGTTGAAGAGACGTGGGCCTCTGTGTGATAACCAGCCCTCTCGCAGAGAGCCCATAGCACCCCTGTTATTCATCCGGGGGATTTCGTATTCCCAGCCTCTCCTGTCACTGAATTTCATGACTATCGGAGTATGTAGGTTTGGTACTAAACCCTCTGTGATTTTCCATGTGTATATTATTAGGTAACATTCTCTTCTACGTTCCAGTGAGTACAGATTCAGTGCTCTTAAACGCTCCCAATAGTGTAGATGTTTTATCGAACTTATATGCGAAGTGAAATTTCTTTGTACACTCTCTACGTCATTTATTTCACCTGCTTTGTATGGGGATGTTAATACGCTACAGTATTCAAGCCGCGGTAGCACTAGAGATTTGAAGAGCGTTATCATAGGCAATTCACCGCGTGTTTTAAAAGTACGCAGAATCCAACCCGTTAGACATTTCGCAGCCGCCACTTTGACCTGGTTATGTACTTTGAAACCCATATTTTCAGACATTAATACCCCAAGGTCTTTCACACTGTCTTTCCGTTCTATTATGTGGTTTGATTCTGTTAAGTAATTTGTAATTTCTTTAACACCATTATTATCTCCGTACCGTATTAATTGGAATTTTTCCTCATTGAATTGCATGTTGTTTTCCCTGGTCCACTGGAACACTACATTCATGTCTTCCTGCAGTCGGCCTGTGTCCTCTTGTGTGTTTACTATCTTGCTTAATTTTGTGTCATCAGCAAACGACGACACCGTACTGTGTCTGTTGTTGGTATCTATGTCGCATATTAGTATGAGGAACAGAAGGGGCGCTAGCACTGTTCCTTGGGGCACTGAGCTTTTGACATCCGAAGGCTCAGAAGTGACTTGGTTTACTGCTACCGATTGTTTTCGGTTTATGAGGAAATTGTATATCCACCGTCCGATTTTCCCAGTTATACCTTTTGCTTTCAGTTTGTGGGCTATTATACCATGGTCACATTTATCAAATGCCTTAGCAAAATCGGTGTAAATGACATCCACGTTTTTCTTTTCTTCTAGCGCTTTAAGAATTTTGTCATAGTGTTCCAAAAGTTGTGAGAGACATGATCTTCCCGCTCTGAACCCATGTTGACCGGTGTTGTGTAGTTCATTTGTCTCCATGAATGTTGAATTTTTTGCTTCGCAGGACTCGCTCGAAAACTTTAATGATGTGAGCTACCGGGCGGTAGTTTTTTGGTAGTGCTTTACTCCCTCCTTTATGCAGTGGGGCAATTATTGCGTTTTTCAAGCTATCTGGTATGTCACCAGTGTCTAGACTCCTTTTCCACATTATAGACAGGGGTTTTGAGAGGTTTTCCTTACATTTTTTCATTAGGATCGAATTCCATGAGTCCGGGCCTGGTGCCGAGTGGGATGGCATGTTGGAAATGGCCTCTTCTATGTCTTTTGGACCGAAATCAATATCCAGCATCTGAGGGGTTTCCGTGGGGGAGGTTTCCATGAAAAATATATTTTGGTCTCTGATGACTTTTGTTTCATCAGGCTCACTGAATGCCATTTCATACTGCCTGCTTAAGAGTTCGCTCATTTCCTTTTTGTCCCCTGTGAAAGAGCTGTCCCCTTTGCTCAGTGGGCCGATGTTTGACGTTGTTTTAGCCTTTTGTTTGGCGTATGAAAAGAAGTATTTGGAATTTTCCTTTATACCTGCAATAGCTTTCCTCTCCTCTTCCATATGTTGTAGTTCATATGATATTCTTAGCCTTTGTTCAATTTCCACAATTTCTCTATCTATTTCGACCTTTTGCCTATCCTGTAGATTTTGATGTGTGCGTCTTTGTGTGAGTAATTTTCTTCTTCTGTACAGCCTCCTCCTTTCCCGATCTTGTTTGCTTCTTCGTTTTGTTTGTCTTGCAGGTATATGGTGGCTACAGATTTGTGTCATGGTTTCTGTTATTAAGACTAGACATTCTGCTGGTGTCAGGTTATCCATTAAATCTTCCCCGTCTATTTCCTCCATTTCTTGATTTACCTCTTCCCACCTAATGTTTTTGTTATTGAAGGTAAATTTACTGAAGGGGCCGGTTTTTGTTCTCGATTCTGAGGTTGTCTGTACACTTTCTAAGGTTGTTTTGATCTCAATTAATTTATGATCTGAGTATGTTGTGTCCGATATGTTAATGCTGTGTACTAGAGAGTCGTTGTTAGTGAAGACCAGGTCTAAGATATTGTTTTCCCGTGTGGGTTCAGCAATATGTTGGGTAAGACTAAAAAAATCGCAAAGTTCAAAAAGCTCTCTCGTATTTGCTTCTCCGGTGTTGTTTGCCACTAACTGGTTTTCTAGTTGTCTCCATTTAATGTTTGGTAGGTTAAAGTCTCCTAGCCATATAATATTTGGTGTTGGGTTCCCCAGGGTTTCCACTTCTGATTTTATTTTGTTGAGCTGGGTTTTGAATTCTTCTCGGGATGCGTCTGGTGGCCTGTATGTAACAATAACTGCTAAATTTAGGGATTCTATTTGAACTCCAAGTATTTCCACCACTTCATTACTGTTATTTAGGAATTCAGTACATATCAGTGAGTCATGGATGTGATCAATGCGTTTTGTCCGCCCTATGTAGGTTGTAACCAGGAATCCATACCTCACTATCTTCCTGATCTTTAATGTGAGTTTCTGTGAGAGCCGCAAATATAGTGTTTCCTTCTTCTAGCAGGCCCCTAATAAATGGTACTTTGTTCGTGGTTCTACTCTTTAGGCCTTGGATATTTGCAAACAAGATTTGGGAGAGATTGTTTGGAGTACTATGTGTACCTAATAGTCTTCGGGATGTATTTGCCACTTTTGGGAGGCCAGGAGGTGCTCGAGGTGTTCTATGTGCTCCTCCATCTCCCTCAGTCTCTTCATCTTCTTCGTCTGCCCTTTCCCTCCTTGCCTTTTTCCTCTGTCTCGTCCTCGCATAGCTAGAGAGTTTTTTGGGCTACCATTTGTGTTAGGTCTAGCATATCTCCAAGTCCCTTTAATATGAAAAGCTGGGCATTTCATATTGTAGCAGGTCTTGTTCTCAAGTGATGTCTTGCAAAGGGATGGGTGGTGGTATTTGCAGGTGTGACGCATGCCGAGTATGAGCATGCTGTACAGAACGCTCAGTCAGACCCCACTCTCGCTAGGATCGTCAGGGCAGGAACTTTGGCTGTAGTCCGTGTAGAGTTCCCTAACTCAGTTTATGTGAGCCGTTGTACTATAAGTATTATAATTATGTATTTTGTTTTCTTCTAAGTCAACGAGTTCTATTTTATATCATTAGATATAAGTATTGTGTGTGGGACTTATATATAATGAGGAGAAGAGAGAGAGTTATGTAACGACGGCCAGTGAGCGCGCCACGAGGTAGGTAGGCCTCCCTCCCTCCTCCCTCCTCCCTCCTCCCTCCTCAAGCGCGTGGGAAATCCTTTGTCGATCCCAGATTGAGAGAGAATATGACGTAATGATTGTCAGTGGGCGGTCCTTAGTAGTTTGCGATATGCCGCTAGAGGGCCGAGTATAAAAAGGAGAGGTCCTCGCCACAATTCTTTAGAACTCATCAGGCAGAGCGACTTCTCATATCCCTTGCAACTATCCATATTCTTCCGACTGATGGGAACTTTCTCTACTCTCTGAACAGCCTATCTTCTTCTCTTCTCGTCCCTTTTTAACCCATGATCCCTTTGGTGCAGATTTAGTCAGCCAAAGTATTATCGCTTGAGTTCTCACGAGATATATGCCTGTTAGATAGCCTATTTTGGAAGGGATAACTAGAATAGGATTAATTGATGTTTGTTGCACTCGTATATGCATTTCCCTGTGTACGATTATCCATGTTCCTGTTTTCTGCTGGTTTAGGTAATGCTAGACTGGGATAAGGTTTCGGGAGTTGTGATTTCCTATGAGTACTAGGTTTTGGTTGAACCGGTACAATTGCAACGGAGACGTGGGAAGCCTAGGTGGTCTTTCTGACTGTGTACCTTGAGAGTTTAGCACTGTGTTGCGAGTGAGGGCTTTTGCCTCTGCCACCCAACACTGTGCTATCTCGTTTGCTTGACTTTGAGAGGATCGCCAGGAGAGAACCAGATACTAGTGATCTGGATCTCTCAAGAGAGCATCCCGTCAATTAACGTAATTTGGCCGCACAGTCTTAAGGACCTCGCTAGGCTACGAGCCGCTTGCTCAGCCATTGTTTCCTAACCTTAGATATCCCAGCTAGACTTTGCTCGACCAGCAGATACAGCATAGTATTGAAGCTTCTCCTTATGTATGTTATTGTTTATGCACTATTGATTTCATGTGTGGCACGCTTAGCTACTTTAGAGATTAGTGGCCCACGAGCACAATCCTAGTAGGCTATTGTCAGTGCATTGTCGGAGTACTTCTTCTTAATGTTTGCCATTTACTATTGTTTATTCTTATAATTCTTCTTATGTCAACTTAAAGCCTTTAATTGCCAGTGTGTTACTTATTGAATTGCTGTTCAAAATCCGATACTTACTTCTTACGAGTATTCGAGAAGCATCTAACTTTATCAGAAGATTCCTTGCTTGATGCTCGAGGACTATTGTTTAACGTAACGTAATAGTGCCGATCCGAAGTAGAGGGTGGAGGACTTCTTAAGTTCTTAGTCAAGGGTGGATTACTTCGGCTTCGGCCAACACTATTCTTTAGTGTTGTAGTACTTTCTTCTTTGTTTGATTGTTGACCAGACTAGATAACTCCCGTCTTGTTATTAGTCTGTTGTGTGAAACGCTAGTACCGAGTTCTTGTATACCCCGTTATAGCAGATAGAACTCTGGAGGGTAGTGGCGTTTTTTGTTCGGCTGGCAGTACTCTGGGGTTGGGATCGTGTGTTTCCGTTGTGGCAGCGAGCCATACTCGAGTCCTGTGTAAGAGCCCTAGTGTACCCGAGTGCCCGGTCGTAACAAATGGCGACCTTGCTTAGGATTTTGTGAACAGTATAAATTTTTGCAGAGTTGTACAACATTTGTTTGTTTGTACTTTAGCGTGCATATTGAAGAATATTTTTTTTGTAGGGCAATTAGTAGAGCATTTAAGAGACTCCAGTTAATTTAGTAATTAGTGCTTGCATAAGGAAGTTTAACACTTTTGTCTCGAGATTTTTTTTGTGGACTTCAGTATGTCGTGCCCTAGCACTGACGAGGAGCGAGAGATGCCATTTGAAGAGGTGCCGTTAGTAATCAGTGAGGAGGATGCTAGAGTTTTTGTGAGTAAGCGGTACCACGTGACGGAGGAGAGGCTGACTGGGGTGAATGTTTATGGCTTGCACCTGATAGCCAAGGTTTTGGGCAGATCCAATGTAGTAGGGATGTCCAAGGGGGAGCTGATTTCCTGGGTGTTGCGTGGGCGACATGGGGTTTCGGAGGAGAGGGCGTTTGGGGGGGTTCCTCCCCAGATCCCCTCTCACTCGACTCCCACAGTGCCGTCCACTCAGTTGCCGGAGGTTAGCACTCTCCCACAGAGGGATGAGAATTGGAAGATTGGAGTGCCCTCGGGCGGTGCGTATGGTGGTTCCCCAGTTCTTGCCCCCCCTCCTTCAGTAGTGGCAGCTCCCTCTTCCTGCCTGTCTCCAGATATGATATTTAGACTTGAGCTTGCTAAAATTGAGGCTGAGGCTGAGACCAGGAGGCAGGAGAATGAGTCTAGAAAGCAGGAGAATGAGACTAAGAGGCATGAGATTGAGGTTGAGGCTAGGAAGCAGGAGAATGAGACTAGGAGGCATGAGATTGAGGCTGAGACTAGGAGGCATGAGGCTGAGCTTAGGTACGACTCAGAGAAATATTGTGCTCAAATAGATTTAGATAAGACTCGTGCAGAATCGACAGGGACTCGGATGGGCCGTGAGGGCCAAGTAAGAGAACAGTCCTTGTCCCACTTAGTCAAATTGGTGCCGGCATTTAGTGAAACTGAAGTCACAGAATTTTTTAATCGTTTTGAGAAGAAGTGTAGGGAGCATAATTGGCCTGAAGAGAAGTGGGCAGCTCTGGTCTCCTCAAGACTTACGGGTAAGGGTCTGAAGGCTTATGATGCACTGCCTTTAGAGTCTTGCATTGACTACCCAGAATTGAAGAGAGCTGTCCTACGGGCATACGAGTTGCAACCAGAAACATATCGATTGAAGTTTCGGGGTGTTACAAAGACTAGGGAGGCGACCTTTCTTGAACATGCCCGGGACTTAAAAGATGCACTTACAAACTGGACACGTTCTGAGAAAGCTGAGACGGCCGAACAGTTGACTGAGCTGTTTCTGCTCGAGCAGTTTTATAAGTGTACAGGTGCAGAAATGACTTTAACTATTAAAGAAAAGAATCCAAAAACTCTACAGGAGGCAGCTGAGATGGCTGACCTCCGGCTATCATTAATTCGTGGGTGCGGGTCTGCCCAGCGTAGTGAGGCAGGTAACAAGGGGCGTGACGCCCCACCCCCCCGAGTTAGTAATATATCTTATGCAAACAAGTACAAGAGTTACGATACCAAGACTGACCACAAGACTAGCACCGTCCCATTTAAGAAGGGGCCGGGCCCTTCCCAGTACCAAGGGAAGCCCAAAGGGGAGTTAGAGTGTTATCAATGTCATAAAAAGGGGCACTTTGCAAGAGTCTGTCCTAGCAAACCACCTACAGCAGCTGTGTCTTTGGCCTGCAACATTGGTGTGTCTCTGAAGTCTTCTGAGTTTGCCCGGGGCAGTTCGTCAGAGGCTGAGGCACAGCCAGTGCAGAAGCACCTGGGAGGCTCGAACCCTGCTCAGGATGTTTTTTGCGACCATAGAGGACGGGGTTGCGTGATGTGGGCGGGGCGCAAGCATGGAGTAGAGGTCTTGCGTGATACAGGTGCTTCCCAGACTTTGATGAAAAACTTGACTGGCTACCCTATAAATGCGGCTCGGGTGGTAGTGGTGCAGGGTATTAATGCAACTCGGTCATACCCGCTGGTGCGGTTGGAGTTGGAGGTGGATGGTGTGGCACGTGAATTGGATGTTGGGATTGTGGAGAAACTGCCAGTGGAGGGCGTCGACCTTCTTCTCGGCAACGACTTTGCAATGCCCGCTTCTGAGGTTCTACCCTTAGTCGTTGCCGAGAGGCCGGCCGACGTGAGTAGGGAAGAGCGAGAGTGGGTCGAGCGGTGCCAGGCACAACCCATGGCGTGTGCTGTCACCCGAGCTCGGGCAGCTAAAGTGTCACAGCCTAGTCCTCCGTCTTCAGACCAGCAGAGGAACGATCAACAGGAGGAGGCTAAAGCTGGAGTTGGTTTTAAGAGTTTTGACTCGGCGGCTCTCCTGGGTGATTCAGTATTAGCACCATTACTTAGTTCTGGAGTAGCCCCTGGGCCTGTCATCGAGAGTGACGAGGCTGGGCATGACGAGTCTCCACGACAGCAACGTTATGAACATCGAGAGAGACAGAGGGAGCAGCCCAGTATCGGGGAGGGTCATGCATTGCTCCGGGAGCAGTTAGATCGTTTGGCACCCTCAGATATACGTCGGTTGCAGCTGGAGGACCCTGAGCTCCAAACGTGTGCTAATGGAACTGTGGAGCTCGACGAGGACGGTGATGCACAGCCGGGAGATTTTTTTTATTTAGATGGCATCCTCTATCGGCGTTTTCAAGACCCTAACCGTAGCTGGAAAAAGGGGTCCGGAGTAGTGGACCAGTTGGTGGTGCCGTGGGAGTGCAGGGATAGCCTACTGAGTTTGGCGCATGACACACCGCTGGCAGGACATTTGGGGGTAAGAAAAACGGTGGCGGCTTTGGGGAAGTTGTTTTGGTGGCCGGGGATGAAGTCTCATGTGCAGTCATGGATAAACTCATGTGATATTTGTCAACGGGTCGGGAAACCAAACCAAGTTATTCCTAAAGCTCCGTTGCACCCTATTCCTGTAATTGGGCCACCTTTTAGTAAGATTGTTGTTGACATGGTTGGTCCACTCCCTCCCACAAAGGCTGGTAATAAATTTTTGTTAACCATCATGGATGTTGCCACTAGATACCCCGATGCATACCCCATGAAAAACGGCATGGCTAAGACGGTAGTCAGTAACTTGTTGTGGTACTTTTCAAGGTACGGGTACCCGGAGGAGATTCAGTCTGACCAGGGGTCCAATTTCACCTCCAATCTCTTTAAGCAAACAATGCAACAGCATGGGATACGGGCGGTGGTATCGTCAGCGTATCACCCTGAGAGCCAAGGGGTGCTTGAGCGGTGGCATGCCACCCTTAAAAGCATGCTCAGGTGTTATTGTGCTGACAACGGAAGAGATTGGGATCTTGGATTGCCGTATGTACTGTTTGCTGCTCGGGAAGTGCCTGGTGAGAGCCTGGGATTTAGTCCAAACGAGCTGATTTTTGGACACCGCGTCAGGGGCCCCCTTAATATGCTGCGGGAAATTTGGGAAGGAACTGTGCAGCCTTGTTCCTTGTTAAAGTATGTGTTTGAAAGCCGTGAGCGCATGCTTAAGAGTCTGGAGATGGCAGGTCGGAATTTAACAGGATCACAAGCTTTAATGAAGGACAGGTATGATCGCAAAGTGAAGCTCCGGAAGTTCATTGTAGGACAAGAGGTATTAATTTTGTTGCCTTTGGTTGGTAACCCCTTGTCTGCGAAGTATACTGGACCCTATAAAATTGTGGAGAAAATTTCGGACCTAGATTACCTTGTTGCCACTCCAGACCGGAGGAAAAAGAACCAGTTATGTCACGTGAACCTGATAAAAGAGTATGTGAGGCGCCCCTCTGAGCCTCTCACTGTCCCTGTGTTGGCTTGTTGCAGCCGTGGTGGAGAAGGAGAGGGGGGCAGTCAAGCTTCAGAGGAGGATAGCTGGGATCACCATGTTTCAGCGGATCAGTGGGCGGGGAACTCGAGCCTAAGGGCTGACGAGGCTATAGCTCATTTGCCTGAGCCGCAGTTTGAAGCTATCCGTCAGTTGCTCGGTTCATACCCCACTGTATTTGCTGAACACCCAGGCCTCACTACTCAGGCTATGCATGATGTTGACGTGGGGGACCATCTACCCTTTAAGTCAATCCCGTACCGTGTGCCCCCCATAAAACTACCCGCTCTGAGGGATGAGTTGGAGTATATGCTCGGTAGAGGGTTGATAGAGAAAGGCACCGTTAAATGGACTTCCCCCGTAACACTGCAGCCTAAGCCAGATGGCAAGGTACGCTTCTGTATTGATTTCCGTAGGCTAAACGGTTTGACTCCAACTAACCCATATCCTCTTCCTCGGGTTGATGATAGTGTTGATAAAATTGGTAATGCTCGGTTTTTGTCTAAAGTAGATTTAGTAAAAGGTTACTGGCAAGTACCTTTGTCCGAGCGTGCTAAAGAGGTATGTGGTTTTGTGGTGGACGGGAGTACTTACCGGTGTAATGTTATGCCCTACGGACTTAAGAATGCACCAGCAACGTTTCAGAACCTGATGAATGAAATTGTCAAGGACATTCCAAATTGCACCGTATACTTGGACGATGTAATCATTTATGATGACGACTTTGAGAGCCATTGTGAGCACCTGGAGACCTTGTTCCGGAAACTTAGTGAAGCAGGTCTGGTAGTAAATTTGGCAAAGTGTGACTTCGTAAAAGCCACTGTGCAGTACCTTGGGTTTGTAGTGGGAAGGGGACAGGTGTGCCCTCCTCAGAACAAGGTACAGGCTATCAATAAATTTCCGCACCCAACCACCAAGAAGCAGATTATGAGATTCTTGGGTATGATAGGCTACTACAGACGCTTTATAAAAAGTTACTCCACGGTGTTGGCACCTCTCACAGATTTGTTATCTAAAGACAAAAAGTTTTTGTGGGCGCCTGAGTGTGAAAAGGCTTTTAATTTGGTGAAGCATTTGCTGTGTACTCACCCGATACTCAGGGCCCCAGACTTTAACAGGCCTTTTCAGCTGGCAACAGATGCTAGTGGTGTAGGGGCTGGTGCCGTCTTGCTACAGACAGACAATGAAGGTGTGGAACACCCAGTAAGTTTCTTTTCTAAGAAGTTCAATGCTGCACAAAAGAACTATTCTACAATAGAAAAGGAATTACTGGCGATTGTGCTGTCGCTCAGGCACTTCGAGGTGTATGTTCCAGCCTATGGCCCAGTCGTGGTTATCTACACTGATCATCACCCTTTGAGATTCCTAAATCAATTTCACAATCGCAATATGAGACTGACCAGGTGGTCTTTGATGTTGCAGGAGTATAACCTGGACATCCGTCATATTGCGGGATGTGACAATGTGATCGCGGATTGTTTATCGAGGGTAGATGATCAGTCGTAGGCTATCACAGGTGTATGATCCCGGAGAGATTGACACACGGGTAGCCTCCTGCTTTAGTTTGAGTAGTATTTTGCGCTTGGTGCTTGTTGGCTCGCGGTTGTAGCCCAGCGTATTGGGTCGTAAAGCAGGAGTTGAGCGTTTGGTATAGAAGAAAAAATAGGCTGCCCTTATAGTGCAGCCGGAAAAAACATATTAAAATATAAAAATCATAAAAAAACTCTTTCTTTTGTTATAGATAATTGTATAAGTTTGTCATAGCCTATAGAGTTTGAGTAGTCCACGAACTATCAAACGGCTGAGCTGCTGTAAGCTCGCTCTGGGAGCATGATATTATGTCTTTTGCTATTGTTAGGGAGGAGTTATGAAATGTGAATTTTTTTTTTTATAAGATGTGTTTTAGTGATAAACTCAGCGTTGTTTTAGTGCCATGCGGTCGCTGGGTGTGAGGGGTTTGATGAGGTTCTGCGTGTCAGATTTTAGCTCAGGGTTGAGCAAGTAAAATCTTGGGGGAGGTGTGACGCATGCCGAGTATGAGCATGCTGTACAGAACGCTCAGTCAGACCCCACTCTCGCTAGGATCGTCAGGGCAGGAACTTTGGCTGTAGTCCGTGTAGAGTTCCCTAACTCAGTTTATGTGAGCCGTTGTACTATAAGTATTATAATTATGTATTTTGTTTTCTTCTAAGTCAACGAGTTCTATTTTATATCATTAGATATAAGTATTGTGTGTGGGACTTATATATAATGAGGAGAAGAGAGAGAGTTATGTAACGACGGCCAGTGAGCGCGCCACGAGGTAGGTAGGCCTCCCTCCCTCCTCCCTCCTCCCTCCTCCCTCCTCAAGCGCGTGGGAAATCCTTTGTCGATCCCAGATTGAGAGAGAATATGACGTAATGATTGTCAGTGGGCGGTCCTTAGTAGTTTGCGATATGCCGCTAGAGGGCCGAGTATAAAAAGGAGAGGTCCTCGCCACAATTCTTTAGAACTCATCAGGCAGAGCGACTTCTCATATCCCTTGCAACTATCCATATTCTTCCGACTGATGGGAACTTTCTCTACTCTCTGAACAGCCTATCTTCTTCTCTTCTCGTCCCTTTTTAACCCATGATCCCTTTGGTGCAGATTTAGTCAGCCAAAGTATTATCGCTTGAGTTCTCACGAGATATATGCCTGTTAGATAGCCTATTTTGGAAGGGATAACTAGAATAGGATTGATTGATGTTTGTTGCACTCGTATATGCATTTCCCTGTGTACGATTATCCATGTTCCTGTTTTCTGCTGGTTTAGGTAATGCTAGACTGGGATAAGGTTTCGGGAGTTGTGATTTCCTATGAGTACTAGGTTTTGGTTGAACCGGTACAATTGCAACGGAGACGTGGGAAGCCTAGGTGGTCTTTCTGACTGTGTACCTTGAGAGTTTAGCACTGTGTTGCGAGTGAGGGCTTTTGCCTCTGCCACCCAACACTGTGCTATCTCGTTTGCTTGACTTTGAGAGGATCGCCAGGAGAGAACCAGATACTAGTGATCTGGATCTCTCAAGAGAGCATCCCGTCAATTAACGTAATTTGGCCGCACAGTCTTAAGGACCTCGCTAGGCTACGAGCCGCTTGCTCAGCCATTGTTTCCTAACCTTAGATATCCCAGCTAGACTTTGCTCGACCAGCAGATACAGCATAGTATTGAAGCTTCTCCTTATGTATGTTATTGTTTATGCACTATTGATTTCATGTGTGGCACGCTTAGCTACTTTAGAGATTAGTGGCCCACGAGCACAATCCTAGTAGGCTATTGTCAGTGCATTGTCGGAGTACTTCTTCTTAATGTTTGCCATTTACTATTGTTTATTCTTATAATTCTTCTTATGTCAACTTAAAGCCTTTAATTGCCAGTGTGTTACTTATTGAATTGCTGTTCAAAATCCGATACTTACTTCTTACGAGTATTCGAGAAGCATCTAACTTTATCAGAAGATTCCTTGCTTGATGCTCGAGGACTATTGTTTAACGTAACGTAATAGTGCCGATCCGAAGTAGAGGGTGGAGGACTTCTTAAGTTCTTAGTCAAGGGTGGATTACTTCGGCTTCGGCCAACACTATTCTTTAGTGTTGTAGTACTTTCTTCTTTGTTTGATTGTTGACCAGACTAGATAACTCCCGTCTTGTTATTAGTCTGTTGTGTGAAACGCTAGTACCGAGTTCTTGTATACCCCGTTATAGCAGATAGAACTCTGGAGGGTAGTGGCGTTTTTTGTTCGGCTGGCAGTACTCTGGGGTTGGGATCGTGTGTTTCCGTTGTGGCAGCGAGCCATACTCGAGTCCTGTGTAAGAGCCCTAGTGTACCCGAGTGCCCGGTCGTAACACAGGTTTCACCAAATCTACATTTTCCATGACTGGTTATGTTGTTGCAAATTTTGGGATGAACAAATCTACATGACTTCCCATTATATTGGCCCTTTTGACCAAAGTAGCACCTTCTTTCCAGATAATATCTGCACACTGGTGTAGACAGCCCTAGTAGGTGTGGCTGGGGCTGCGAGGGGTTATGTGGTGAGCTAAGTGTGGTTGTGGTTGATGTGGGCTTGGTGTATGGGTGGGTGAGGCCTGCAGGGGGGTGGAGTTACGTGTCGGTTGTAGGTGGGCAGGTGGTGAGCTATGCTGCGGGGCTAGTTGGGTCTGGGAGGGGGAGGTCTGGTAGTTGGGGGAGATAGTGGTGTGGTTTAGGGATGGTGTGGTGTTATGAGGTGGTGTAGAGGGGGGCTGGGTGTCATGATCTGCCGGGCGTAAGTAGGCAGATGGCAGAGGTGTGGAGTGGGGTGGGTTATGTGGGGAGGTGGGAGGCGGCGGCGGTGTGGTATTTGGTGACGTCGATACGATTGTGGTCAGGGATGTATGAGGGAAAATTCTTGGTGTGTTTCCCCAGTGTTGTTGGAATAACACCACCTCTTGGCTATATTTAGGTCTATCTTGTACCTCTGTTTTTTCCACAGTCTGGATGATTTGCATTGTGAACTCGGCACAGCTGTTGCAAAAATGGAAGTTCTTCCCCTTATTATTATAAGCCATGTTTATCGGTGTTGAAAGTCCTATGCAGCACCAATGAAACTTGTCTTTGCATATTTGGCATATATACTGTATATATATATATATATATATATAGTGTGACGCACCCAGTGCGTGGCAACGCAACCTGATTGTACTCCTTGGTACTCCACTGTACCGCCCGTACCACTGTACCGTGCTGGCTACCGTCAGCAGCTATGTATATTGAGTGTGACAACTTATAACTATGTTCTTTGTATCTCTGCAAAGGTCTCGTCATGTGCTAACCAGTGGTGGGTTTTGTTTTAAGCCATGTCGAGACCTTCCATTTAATATGTAGTATCAATAGAGAAGTTGATAGATAAGACAATGGGAGTTCAGAGAGAGAGAGTGAGTTAGGCTTCAGAGCGAGAGGGTAGCAACGCGCCACGCTGCCGGGGGGGGGTGGTTGCCAGACGTATTGACTGGTTGGCAGCCTTGCGCTTATAGCTGGGCGCGACAGGGTTGGTAGTCCATTGCCGCCTGCCTATGCTGCCTGGGCTGCCCATGTTGTCGTACAGCACATTGCCTGGAGGCTCGCTGTGTGTTCCATGATCAGGTTGCCTAGAACCTTTGAGATTCTAACATCCCTTGCCCTCTCTCCCAATTTCTCACGGTTGCACTCTTTCTCTCTGACGACATTACTCTCATTTCATTCTTCTCTCTATTTAAATGCATAACCTTCCCTTGAGGTCCTAAAGGAGTTTCAGCACTCACCTCTCGTATTACTCTTAGGGCAAGCATATATTTACATGTATTAGATTTAAGGGGTTAATGTGAACAGCGATCTTCTTGATGAGGATAGTTGGTGAACGTTCTACATGTTCACGAGTTATATGCCCCGCTCATCATCCAATTTGTGACTAGACTGGTGCCATGTGTAAGAGCCCGACCATGCCCAGGAGTTGTCTGTAGAGGGGCGAGGACTTAGCCTTGATTTGCATACCGAGCCAGGAGCGAGTGTAGTACCAGAGACTACAGCTCGCTCGTAGTGCCGGTATAGTAGAGTAACGTAATTTATCTGTCCTTGTGTTCTCTACAGTCTTTTCCTGGGTTCTCGCTTTCGGTGCTGGGACTCGTTGTTCCTGTGACTTGGCCTGCTAGCTAGAACACATGGGGATGATGAGTGGGATATATCTTTATTTTACTATGCATTGCAGCTCTCTTTAAGTATATGTATGTAACACTTTACAATACACATTACTCACACACAAGACAACACTATTAATACTTTCATGTATCAATTAACTGCACTGTCGTTTTGCTGCTGTGTCCGGAGTTCTATTGCGTAGGGCGCATACAGACTCAGAGGGGAGACAGAGTGAGAGAAGCGAAGTAGCCTATGCGGTAGTAGGCTACCGGCGCAGTACTGTTGCCTGCAACCTTTTAGTTATTCCAAGTATAGATTCATTATTATAATAAGTGACTACTATTTATGTTCCTTCCATGTGTATTATTAGGTATCTACTGGATCATGAACATCTTGTATGCTACATGCTAGTGCATGTTAGTAGGGGACAGTTATTCTAGTGCACGCGCTTTCAAGTAGGCGTGTACATTTGTCATTTAGCATTTCACTGTCATACCTTTAGCCTGCTTCTATTCTACATTATTAGAGGCTTAATATTAACGTAGTTTCTTGAGTATTGCATTTCTTTAGTAATAACGTAACCTATAAATGTCTGAGGGAGTTTAGCCTCATAGCCTACCCCTGTTGTACACTTTCGCCGAGTTAAGGTACCTCGTTACCATAGACGATAACTCTGTAGGGCGTTGGTGCTTTTGTTGTCTGGAGCATATAGTATTTGGGACTGGAATCGAGCGTGTCGTTGTCACATAAGCCATTTCTGTCCTACGATCAAGAATCCCGAATATGTATTGCCGATCCAGCCGTAACAAAATGGCGACCTTGCACAAGATTCAGTAGTATCCTATCACATGTTTTTTGGAGAACTATTCTATGCTACCTAGTAGAGCTGGCTAGAATTTTCTTGCATATTGGAGGAATTTTTATTGTGTCATTATTGTATTGGTGGACTTGCAGATTGTTTCGTTGGGGGTGTCTAGAGTAGAGTCATTCAAGCATCTTTAACATTTTGTGAGTCGAGACTGCAATTAGTAATAAGCACTTTTTTTTTTTTATGAACAGCAATTGTATAACCAGCACTATGTCTAATGACTCATCATTTACGGGGGAGGATAACACGGTACAGCCTAGTGACCAGCAAGTACAACAGATATTTAGGGAGGGGAGTGTTATAAGTGGAGAGAGGGATGCCCGGGCATTTTTGCAGACACCTTTGACCGAACAGCGCCTGCAGGCTATTGATTGTTACGGTCTTCGCTGTTTAGCCACGGTTTTGGGGCGGGACTGTCCTGACAGTTGGCCCAAGAAGAATTTGGTGGCATGTTTGTTGGGTGATGGCGATGGGGCGGTGGGTGGAGTGGGGTCTTGGGGGGTTCCCTCCAAGCCTCCATTCCACTCTACCCCTGAGCTGGGCCCTCAGCCAGCGAGTCTTAGCACGATGCAGCAGGAGGGTTCTCAATGGCAAGCTGGCTTACCCGTAAACACGTCTCGGTGTGGATCCCCCATTTTGTGCTCTCCCCCCCCAGGCCTGTCTCCTGAGATGTTATTTCAGCTAGAACTAGCTAAGCTTAAGTTGCAAGAGAGTCAACAGGCTAGTATAGAACGGATTAAGCTGCAGGAGACTCAGATACAACAGGCTAGTATAGAACGGATTAAGCTGCAGGAGACTCAGATACAACAGGCTAGTATAGAACGCATAGAGGTTGCTAGAATCCAAGCCAATCAGGATGCAACCAGGTACCAGGCTGAAATGGATGTCGAGAAGTCTAGAGTAGAGACCACGGGGCGTCATCTCGGTGGTGGGCACTGGGTTACAGACTCACTTTCGCATTTAATTAAGTTAGTACCCGCATTTGATGAGACAGCAGTGACTGAGTTTTTTGCTCGTTTCGAAAAGAAGTGTCGTGAGTATGACTGGCCGGAGGTTAAATGGGCAGCATTAGTTTCATCACGTCTAGTGGGTAAGGGGTTGAAAGCCTACGATGCACTGTCACTGGACGAGAGTGTCGTGTATGGACTGGTGAAGGAGGCTGTGCTCCGGGCCTACGAACTGCAACCCGAAACTTATAGATTGAAGTTCCGTGGCGTGAATAAGAAGAGCGACGTCAGTTTTATGGAGCACGCACAGGACTTAACAGATGCATGTAATAACTGGTTTCGGTCCGAGCACGCAGAGTCGGCTGAGGAAATTAAGCAACTTTTCTATCTGGAACAGTTTTACAAATGTACTGGAACCGATCTAACGCTGAACATTAAGGAAAAATGTCCCAAGACAGTAGAGGAGGCTGCCAAGATGGCAGACCTCAGATTATCATTGATTCGTGGTTGCGGTGCCGCTCAGAGGGCTGAGTCAGGGCAGAAGGGGCGCTATACCCCACCCACCAGAGTTTTCGATAATAACAAATCCTATGACACACATAACCACACTAAAAGCATTGCACCTAATAACACCTACAAACACAAGCCTCTCCCGTTTACTAAAGGTCAGGCCCCTTCTTCGCCCGCACAAGGGAAGAAGCCCATTGGGGATGTGAAATGTTACAAATGTCAGAAGCTAGGCCATTATTCACGTGAGTGCCCTAGTAACACTCCCGCTAAGCCGGTGTCATTGGTTCACAGTATCGGTGTGTCTCTGAAGGCTGCAGCAACTGCCCGGGGTAGGTTGTCAGCAGCTGAGGCACACGCGGTAAAGAAGCGTACGGAAGGCTCGACACCTGTCCGGGACACTTTCTGTAACCATCGGGGACACGGGTTTGTGAGCTGGGGGAGTGAACTACGGAGGGTTGACTTGCTGAGGGATACGGGGGCTTCGCAAACTTTGTTGAGGAACTTCACAGGGAAACCGATAAATGCGGCCAGAGTTGTTGTGGTGCAGGGTATAAATGCTACGAGGTCATACCCACTTGTGAGGTTGGAGTTGAGAGTGGGAGAGGTGTGCAGGGAGCTGGATGTAGGGATCGTTGAGTGTTTGCCAGTTGAGGGCGTCGACCTTCTTCTCGGCAACGACTTTGCGGTGCCCACTTCCGGGACTCCACCCTTAGTCGTTGCCGAGAGGGCGGCCGACGTGGATGGTGAGAATCGGGAATGGGTTGGGAGGTGCCAACAGGATGAGATGGCCTGTGTGGTAACCCGATCTCGCTCTGCGGCTCCTGCACAGCCTAGCACTCAACCTCGGGGACAGTGGAGGAAGGATCAGGAGAAGGTTGCTAAGGGCAGAAAAAGGGACATTGATTCTGCTGCACTTCTCGGTGATTCGGTACTTGGACCTATATTAGACACGGGAGTTGACTCTGGCCCAGATATGGTGTGTAACAAGGCAGAGTTGGGTAAGACTTCGCGTGAGGCAAGAGCTGTAGCGAGAGCCACTAAGGCAGTAGAGCCTACTAGCCGGGGTAATGTCTTATTACAAAACCATCTTGATGCATTGACGCCCAGGGACATTAGTGAGCAGCAGCTGCAAGACGCTAGCCTAGCTCGTTATAGCAATGGTGCCATAGAGTTGGAGGAAGATGGGGATGCGAAGCCGGGAGATTTCTTTAGGCTCAACAGGATATTGTACCGCAGATTTCTAGACCCCAAATCGAAGTGGGAGGGCGGTGCGAGGGTAGTAGACCAGGTGGTTGTTCCAAATAAGTATAGAGAGTCCTTATTGTGTCTGGCGCATGATGTGCCGGTGGCGGGTCATTTGGGGGTAACAAAAACATTGGCGGCATTGGGCAGGTTTTTCTGGTGGCCTGGGGTCAAGGCTGATGTCTGTGCATGGGTGGCTGGGTGTGCGACCTGCCAGACAACGGGGAAGCCTAACCAGACAATCCCGAAGGCACCTTTGTTTCCCATACCTGTCACCGGGCCTCCGTTCAGCAAAGTTGTAGTAGATTTGGTTGGCCCTTTCCCGCCTACTAGTAGTGGCAATAAATTCCTGTTGACAATCATGGATGTGGCTACGAGATACCCGGACGCATACCCCATGAGAAACGGCTCGGCAAAGGCAGTTGTTAAAAACTTATTATTGTTCTGTTCCCGTTATGGATTTCCACGTGAGGTGCAGTCAGACCAGGGGAGCAATTTTACATCCAAATTGTTCAAGCAAACCCTTCAGTTGCACGGTATATGTTCTGTAGTGTTGTCAGCCTACCATCCCGAGAGTCAGGGAGTCTTGGAGCGGTGGCACTCGACCCTGAAGAGTATGCTACGCTGTTACTGTGCAGAACATGACACTGATTGGGATTTGGGTCTGCCGTATGTTCTGTTCGCTGCACGTGAAGTCCCAGGAGAGAGCCTGGGGTTCAGTCCAAATCAACTAGTCTTTGGCCATAATGTGAGAGGACCTTTAAGTATGGTGAAAGAGATCTGGGAGGGCGAAGAGAAGCCGGGGTCTGTACTTAAATATATCCTTGAGAGCCGGGAGAGACTTATAGGTTGCATGGCAGCGGCAGGTAATAACTTGGTTAATGCACAGGCGGTCATGAAGCACCAGTATGACGCCAAGGTGAAGCTTCGGGAGTTTTCGGTGGGTCAGGAGGTAATGTTGCTTTTACCTTTGCCTGGACACCCCCTTTCTGCCAAGTTTATTGGGCCGTATGTGGTGGCTAAGAAACTGTCCGACCTTGATTATCTCGTTGCAACACCTGACCGTAGAAAAAAACATCAGTTATGTCATGTTAACCTCATGAAAGAGTATGTGAGACGCCCCTCAGAGCCTCTCACTGTCCCTATGCTGGCCTGCAGCGGCCAGGGTGGAGAAGGAGGTGGGGACAGTCATGCTGCTGAGGAGGATAGCTGGGACTGTGTCATTTCCGCGGAACAGTGGGCGGGGAATACTGAACAAGAGGCTAGGCAAGCTGTAAGTCACCTGCCTGAGCACCAGGGTGCTGCTGTCCTAGGCCTGTTCAGGTCATACCCCTCTGTTTTCGCCGAACACCCAGGTCTCACTACTCAGGTAACGCACGACGTGGACGTCGGTGATAATGTGCCCTTCAAGTCAGTGCCCTACCGTGTGCCCCCGGTAAAGTTGCCAGCTTTACGGGAGGAGTTAAAGTACATGGTTGAGAGAGGGATGATCACTGAAGGTTATGTGAAGTGGACATCACCCGTCACGTTGCAGCCAAAACCTGACGGCAAGGTGCGGTTCTGCATAGATTTTCGTAGGCTAAATGGCTTGACCACTACCAACCCTTACCCTTTGCCTCGAGTTGACGACAGCGTGGACAAGATAGGGAATGCAAAGTACCTTACTAAAATTGATCTTGTAAAAGGCTACTGGCAAGTACCCCTGTCGGACCGAGCTAAGCAAGTTTGTGGTTTTGTGGTAGATGGCAAGACCTACCAATGTAACGTAATGCCTTATGGGCTTAAGAACGCACCTGCCACGTTTCAGAACCTGATGAACGATATTTGTGACGAAATCCCTAACTGCACGGTCTACCTTGATGACGTGATAGTGTATGATGACGATTTTGAAAATCACCTAAGGCACTTAGAGACCCTGTTTGGGAAGTTGCACGATGCTGGGCTGGTGGTGAACCTGAGGAAGTGCGAGTTTGTAAAGGCTACTGTGCAGTATCTTGGCTTCGTGGTCGGGTTAGGCCGGGTGTGCCCCCCCCTGAGCAAGATACAGGCTATCAATATGTTTCCCAGGCCCACCACTAAGCGCCAGGTCATGCGGTTCCTAGGTATGATAGGCTATTATAGGCGCTTCATCCGGGGATACTCTACTGTCTTAGCACCGTTAACT
>JBAKBP010026902.1:0-30981 GCA_037953745.1 Lithodes maja
CTACATATATTATTATACCAACACACAACACCCCTACATAATATATGATATACTCTTTACTCTCACCCGCCTCCCGACAGCCCTTCCTCATCTACTACACTCTGTCCTTCCCCCTTATGTTGTGTGTTCCCCTCAGGCTCGCTTTCTCTCTCTCTCTCTCTACCTCTCTCGCTCTCGCTCTTTCTCGCTCTCGCTCTCTCTCTCTCTCTCTCTCTCTCTCTCTCTTTCTCTCAATCTCTCTCTCTCTCTCGCTCTCTCGCTCTCTCTCAATTTATCTATCTCTTAGACATTTGTCATTTTTATTTATGTAACTTGAGTTTTATCTATGAATTTGTTTGTCTGATATCACACACACACACACACACACACACACACACACACACACAAAGAGAGACACGCACACACACACATTATCTATCGGTAATCAGTGGCCTGTTATCTATCACAGGGAGAGAGAGAGAGAGAGAGGGGAAGTTGATAAAGGCGTTAAGACACGAGTTTACGCATTCAAGCCTCCCTCTGATATTGTGTGTGGGCGTATGTGTGTGTGTCGGCGTGTGTGTGGGTGTTTGTTTGTGTGTGTGTGTGTCGGTGTGTGTGCGTGTATGTATGTGTGTGTGTGTGTGTGTATCGGTATGTGTGCGCGTATATGTGTGTGTGTGTCGGTGTGTGTGCGCGTATGTATGTGAGTGTGTGTGTAGGTGTATATGTAGGCGTATGTGTGTAAGTGTAGGTGTAGCTGCAGGTGTGGACATATAAATAGACTACCCGGTACTTCAAATTATAAAAAAAGCCATGTCAATTTACTTTACCCGATATATAATACCAAATCGTTGACTACAATTACGAGATATCCCCACTACATGTATTAAGAGATATCCTCACTACATGTATTAAGAGATATCCCCACTACATGTATTAAGAGATATCCCCACTACATGTATTAAGAGATATCCCCACTACATGTATCAAGAGATATCCCCACTACATGTATTAAGAGATATCCCCACTACATGTATTAAGAGATATCCCCACTACATGTATTAAGAGATATCCCCACTACATGTATTAAGAGATATCCCCACTACATGTATTAAGAGATATCCCCACTACATGTATTAAGAGATATCCCCACTACATGTATTAAGAGATATCCCCACTACATGTATTAAGAGATATCCCCACTACATGTATTAAGAGATATCCCCACTACATGTATTAAGAGATATCCCCACTACATGTATTATCCTACACTGGAAATATCGGAACCTTTAAGGGGGAAGGGTTTATTTGTTGGTCGATTATTATATATATATATATATTCTGACATACGGAGCCCTGTATGTTAATTTAAGAGTTAGAATTAGAGTTGAAGGAGCCGCACTACCCAAACGGTGAAGCAGTGGGGAAACTACCTCGCCCGCAAACCAGCAAACTAGCCTTCACACCTGCGTGCGTCATAGGGGACTCTGCAAACTACTTGATGACCGACGCTATGACTTATATTCGACGCCAGGAGCTGTGAGTGGACCAGGCACCTGTTATGCGACTCGAGGAGCTATGATTGGAGCCGGCACCATCACTCGCCTCCTGATTCGTTCCTACACCATCATTGTTTGGTATATAAGACCCGAGTTGTGGGCATTCAAATCAGTCTCATTTGGAGTTGGGGAAGGTGAACTTGCAGCTGGAGGAAGACGGGGTGAAGTATTATAATGGGATTGTGACTGTCAGTCAGATTATATAAATGTGTGTTAAGTGTGTTCGGTGTAAACACTTACGTTATGTTGGTTAGTGAGATATGTGATTGGGAATTAACGTGAACGCTACTATTATGTGTTTAACTATTTGATTGCGAATTAACGTGAACGCTACTATTATGTGTTTAACTATTTGATTGCGAATTAACGTGAACGCTACTATTATGTGTTTAACTATTTGATTGCGAATTAACGTGAACGCTACTATTATGTGTTTAACTATTTGATTGCGAATTAACGTTAACGCTACTATTATTGTGTGCTTAACTATTTGATTGCGAAGTAACGTTAACACTATTATGTACTTAACTATTTTAGTTGACTAACTTGTGGACTAAAGCAACTCTTTAAGTAATTGGGTTATGATGAAAGTAATACTATTGTTTTATATTAATACTTACGAGTTCTTTCATTGTCTTTGAATTAAGCTTACATTGCTTAACGGTGCTTAGTACGGTGATGCTATTGTCTCATATTAGTAATATCGCCTTAGACTAACATGGCTGTGTTAATATTACTTCTAGTGATTTCCTAAGCTGAAGAAAATTCTTTTGCTTCAAAATATTATATTTTGCTTTTTATATTATTTGAGTGAGACCTGAATCGAATCTATGAAACGATCCTGTAACTTTATTTACTCCTAATCAAACTTCAATGTTACGTGGTTAAGAAATACATTAATTTTAACTAATTATTAAATATATATTTAACTTTTTATGTGACTTTGATATTACTCCTGATAATAATAATATAATCCTATTAACGTAAGACAAGAACCAAGAATAATTACATTAAATATAAATAAAAGGACATAGAAGAAAACTATCTATTCATTTCAAAAAGGGTAAGAGACAGAAATATTCTTACTTTAATATTTATCTTTCAAGACTTTTTATAGAATTAATAGTCCTTCTTTAGATATAACTTATTCGGTTCATAACCATAGCCTACTAAGCTTCGGTTAAATAATAATTCTTTATAAATACTACATGACTTTAATTAGTTTCAGTATTTTTCATAATTAAAGAGTATCAGTCAATAAAGGATAATAAGTCCTAAGATCCAAAAGGAAAGGAAGCAACAACAGGAAATAATTTTATTAGATATTACTTTTGTTTTGCCTTCAGCTGACTGATACCTTAATATATATCTCTGTGCTATCTAGATTCATCAAGTTAACCACTTGAGGATCAAGATACGTAACAATATATAGATAGATAGATAGATAGATTTTTTTTCCTAGACCATTAGATACCCCTTCTAGATTAATTTGTACATTTTTCGGTAGAGAAATGTCTGAACCGAAGGCCGGTTCTTCCAAAATTACAGGTTCAGTGTTGTTCGCCAGGAAAAAAAACTCGACACCTAAAGAGCACGAAAGGTCTTAATATTGAAAAAGGAATGGGATGATATGTCTTAAAATTGACAAACTAATAGGGCAAACATCTTAAAATCTGAAAACTAATGGGGCTAAACATGTGAGAAAGAAGGGGGACCCGAAAAACTACCCAACTCCCCTTAACTGTTAACAAACTACCCAACTCCCCTTAACTGTTAACAAACTACCCAACTCCCCTTAACTGTTAACAAACTACCCAACTCCCCTTAACTGTTAACAAACTACCCAACTCCCCTTAACTGTTAACAAACTACCCAACTCCCCTTAACTGTTAACAAACTACCCAACTCCCCTTAACTGTTAACAAACTACCCAACTCCCCTTAACTGTTAACAAACTACCCAACTCTCCTTAACTGTTAACAAACTACCCAACTCCCCTTAACTGTTAACAAACTACTCAACTCCCCTTAACTGTTAACAAACTCGGTCCACACAAACAAACGGTGCTCTTTGGTGGATATATATATATATATATATATATATATATATATATATATATTGTGACGCACCCAGTGCGTGGCAACGCAACCTGATTGTACTCCTTGGTACTCCACTGTACCGCCACTGTGCGGTACCTCTGTACCGCTGTACCGTGCTGGCTGCCTATATTGAGTGTGACAACGTATAACTATGTTCTTTGTATCTCTGCAAAGGTCTCGTCATGTGCTAACCAGTGGTGGGTTTTGTTTTAAGCCATGTCGAGACCTTCCATTTAATATGTAGTATCAATAGAGAAGTTGATAGATAAGACAATGGGAGTTCAGAGAGAGAGAGTGAGTTGGGCTTCAGAGCGAGAGGGTAGCAATGCGCCACGCTGCCGGGGGGGGTGGTTGCCAGACGTATGGACCGGTTGGCAGCCTTGCGCTTATAGCTAGGCGCGACAGGGTTGGTAGTCCATTGCCGCCTGCCTATGCTGCCTGGGCTGCCCATGTTGTCGTACTGCACATTGCCTGGAGGCTCGCTGTGTGTTCCATGATTAGGTTGCCTAGAACCTTTGAGATTCTAACATCCCTTGCCCTCTCTCCCAACTTCTCACGGTTGCACTCTTTCTCTCTGACGACATTACTCTCATTTCATTCTTCTCTCTATTTAAATGCATAACCTTCCCTTGAGGTCCTAAAGGAGTTTCAGCACTCACCTCTCGTATTACTCTTAGGACAAGCATATATTTACATGTATTAGATTTAAGGGGTTAATGTGAACAGCGATCTTCTTGATGAGGATAGTTGGTGAACGTTCTACATGTTCACGAGTTATATGCCCCGCTCATCATCCAATTTGTGACTAGACTGGTGCCATGTGTAAGAGCCCGACCATGCCCAGGAGTTGTCTGTAGAGGGGCGAGGACTTAGCCTTGATTTGCCTACCGAGCCAGGAGCGAGTGTAGTACCAGAGACTACAGCTCGCTCGTAGTGCCGGTATAGTAGAGTAACGTAATTTATCTGTCCTTGTGTTCTCTACAGTTTTTTCCTGGGTTCTCGCTTTCGGTGCTGGGACTCGTTGTTCCTGTGACTTGGCCTGCTAGCTAGAACACATGGGGATGATGAGTGGGATATATCTTTATTTTACTATGCATTGCAGCTCTCTTTAAGTATATGTATGTAACACTTTACAATACACATTACTCACACACAAGACAACACTATTAATACTTTCATGTATCAATTAACTGCACTGTCGTTTTGCTGCTGTGTCCGGAGTTCTGTTGCGTAGGGCGCATACGGACTCAGAGGGGAGACAGAGTGAGAGAAGCGAAGTAGCCTATGCGGTAGTAGGCTACCGGCGCAGTACTGTTGCCTGCAACCTTTTAGTTATTCCAAGTATAGATTCATTCTTATAATAAGTGACTACTATTTATGTTCCTTTCATGTGTATTATTAGGTATCTACTGGATCATGAACATCTTGTATGCTACATGCTAGTGCATGTTAGTAGGGGACAGTTATTCTAGTGCACGCGCTTTCAAGTAGGCGTGTACATTTGTCATTTAGCATTTCACTGTCATACCTTTAGCCTGCTTCTATTCTACATTATTAGAGGCTTAATATTAACGTAGTTTCTTGAGTATTGCATTTCTTTAGTAATAACGTAACCTATAAATGTCTGAGGGAGTTTAGCCTCATAGCCTACCCCTGTTGTACACTTTCGCCGAGTTAAGGTACCTCGTTACCGTAGACGATAACTCTGTAGGGCGTTGGTGCTTTTGTTGTCTGGAGCATATAGTATTTGGGACTGGAATCGAGCGTGTCGTTGTCACATAAGCCATTTCTGTCCTACGATCAAGAATCCCGAATATGTATTGCCGATCCAGCCGTAACAAAATGGCGACCTTGCACAAGATTCAGTAGTATCCTATCACATGTTTTTTGGAGAACTATTCTATGCTACCTAGTAGAGCTGGCTAGAATTTTCTTGCATATTGGAGGAATTTTTATTGTGTCATTATTGTATTGGTGGACTTGCAGATTGTTTCGTTAGGGGTGTCTAGAGTAGAGTCATTCAAGCATCTTTAACATTTTGTGAGTCGAGACTGCAATTAGTAATAAGCACTTCTTTTTTTTATGAACAGCAATTGTATAACCAGCACTATGTCTAATGACTCATCATTTACGGGGGAGGATAACACGGTACAGCCTAGTGACCAGCAAGTACAACAGATATTTAGGGAGGGGAGTGTTATAAGTGGAGAGAGGGATGCCCGGGCATTTTTGCAGACACCTTTGACCGAACAGCGCCTGCAGGCTATTGATTGTTACGGTCTTCGCTGTTTAGCCACGGTTTTGGGGCGGGACTGTCCTGACAGTTGGCCCAAGAAGAATTTGGTGGCATGTTTGTTGGGTGATGGCGATGGGGCGGTGGGTGGAGTGGGGTCTTGGGGGGGTTCCCTCCAAGCCTCCATTCCACTCTACCCCTGAGCTGGGCCCTCAGCCAGCGAGTCTTAGCACGATGCAGCAGGAGGGTTCTCAATGGCAAGCTGGCTTACCCGTAAACACGTCTCGGTGTGGATCCCCCATTTTGTGCTCTCCCCCCCAGGCCTGTCTCCTGAGATGTTATTTCAGCTAGAACTAGCTAAGCTTAAGTTGCAAGAGAGTCAACAGGCTAGTATAGAACGGATTAAGCTGCAGGAGACTCAGATACAACAGGCTAGTATAGAACGCATAGAGGTTGCTAGAATCCAAGCCAATCAGGATGCAACCAGGTACCAGGCTGAAATGGATGTCGAGAAGTCTAGAGTAGAGACCACGGGGCGTCATCTCGGTGGTGGGCACTGGGTTACAGACTCACTTTCGCATTTAATTAAGTTAGTACCCGCATTTGATGAGACAGCAGTGACTGAGTTTTTTGCTCGTTTCGAAAAGAAGTGTCGTGAGTATGACTGGCCGGAGGTTAAATGGGCAGCATTAGTTTCATCACGTCTAGTGGGTAAGGGGTTGAAAGCCTACGATGCACTGTCACTGGACGAGAGTGTCGTGTATGGACTGGTGAAGGAGGCTGTGCTCCGGGCCTACGAACTGCAACCCGAAACTTATAGATTGAAGTTCCGTGGCGTGAATAAGAAGAGCGACGTCAGTTTTATGGAGCACGCACGGGACTTAACAGATGCAGGTAATAACTGGTTTCGGTCCGAGCACGCAGAGTCGGCTGAGGAAATTAAGCAACTTTTCTATCTGGAACAGTTTTACAAATGTACTGGAACCGATCTAACGCTGAACATTAAGGAAAAATGTCCCAAGACAGTAGAGGAGGCTGCCAAGATGGCAGACCTCAGATTATCATTGATTCGTGGTTGCGGTGCCACTCAGAGGGCTGAGTCAGGGCAGAAGGGGCGCTATACCCCACCCACCAGAGTTTTCGATAATAACAAATCCTATGACACACATAACCAACTCTCACTCTCTCTCTCTCTCTCTCTCTCTCTCTCTCTCTCTCTCTCTCTCTCTCTCGGTACTTGCCACCCCTATCTCATTAGCCTTTATAACCAATTGATATTACCTCCTTCCTCTCTCTCCTTCTTCGTATTTTCATTCTCAATTCATTCTTGGTTCCTTGTTCCCCATTCTCACTTTTCTTAAATATGGCTTATAATTGTTTGTTCCCATCTGGGCATCTCTCTCTCTCTCGCTCTCTCTCTATATCTATCTATCTATCTATCGATCGATCGATCGATCGCACTCACTCACTCACTCACTCTATCTAAGTATATATCTCACTCACTCTATCTATCTATCTATCTATCTATCTCACTCACTCACTCACACTCTCACTCACACTCTCTCTCTCTCTCTCTCTCTCTCTCTCAAAAAACGGGGTCAACCAGACCCCAGACAGTGTAGTGTAAGTCAAATACGAACTGAAAATTCAGACAATGCACAATTGGTAACATCCAACTCTAATACTCTTAAGGTGTTTTATGTAAATGCTCGTAGCATACGCAATAAATTTTCAGATCTAGAGGAAATCGTGTTTACAGAACATTATGATATAATCGGCATTACAGAATCTTGGTTAACCCGTGGAGCCCCGGCTAGTTTTGTATTGTTTGTTCACCAGAACCCGGCTGGTTTTCAAAAAATGGTTTTATTCCAGAAACAATAGCGAATGGGTTAGGAATGAAGGAAAAACCACGAAAAACTGCTCAAAAAGCTTAAAGAATGGTCCTACAGAGCCCCCGAAAACGTATTTTACAAGAGTAAAAAATTGAAGGCAATTACCCCAAAAAAACAGGTTATTGCGCGCTCACGCGCACGCACGTGGATTTTGAGAGTTTTCAACCATCGGCACGGTTGCGTGGGATACGTACACAGTTCCCATACAAATCTGAGCCCTCTCGAGTGGCTACACCTGAGGTTACGGTCGGAGCAATTAGGGTGACTCGTCAGACGCGTCGCTGGGGCTGTGCATTACATACATCGCCGATGCGCCAGACGCGTCGCTGGGGCTGTACGGGTTAAATACGGAAGACAGAGACTTTTTAGCCGATATACGCTTCCTGGTTATACAATGTTTGAGAAAAGTCGGATCAATAGAAATGGAGGAGTTCTGTTTTTTATAAAGGAAAGTCTTAATCCCGTCTTAATGTCAAAACTTCAAATTGCGAATATAGACATATCTTACGTACTATTAAATAATAAACGAGGAACTAAAATAACACTAGCTTTATTATACAGACCCCCATCTCAATCAGTGCAAACTGACAGTGAAATTTATGAACAAATTGCAGAAATAACTAACATACAAGATACTGTAATTCTTGGCGATTTCAACTTACCCGTGACTAAATGGGGTGATATTCTTACTTCACACTCTGGACACGACCTCTATGCTAACTTGCAAGAGAGTTCACTTTTTCAATTTGTACAATCTCCGACCCGTGGTAATAATGTGCTTGACCTTGTACTCCCAACAAAAGAAGAATTAATAGAGAATTTGAATGTTGGTGATGAATTCAGTAACAGCGACCATCGTACGATAACTTTCACTTTAAAGTTTACTAGTAACAAATCAAATAGCAGCATTGAGAAAGTCCCTAATTTCAAGAAAGCAAATTTTCATAAACTTAAATCAAAGCTTAAAGAAACTGACTGGAGCTTTCTGACTAACAATAACGACATAAATACATTTTGGGAGTGTTTCAGAACCACTTACCTTAAGGCAGTGCAAGACTGCATACCATCGAAAATACGGCGTCCAGGCCATAATGATAAGCCCAAATGGTGGAATAAAGATATTTCAGACTGTCTGCTTGCTAAAAAATTTGCTAATGATAGATTAAAATCCTCACAAAATGACGAAGAACGGGTGAAATTTGTAGAGCTACGACGCAAAGCCAAAAAGTTAATTAAGCAAAGTAAAAAGACCCTGGAGTTACATGTTGCGAATCAAAGTAAAACAAACCCGAAAGAATTCTATAGTTATATCAGAAAGAAAAAAGTAGTTACTTCAACTGTTGGACCGTTAGTCGATGAAAATGGAGAATACACCAAAGACGAAGTACAAATGAGTAATGCCCTCAATACCTTCTTTGCATCAGTTTTTACAACAGAAGACCTCAGTGATATCCCTACACCATCGCCGATTCAGATTGATAATTCAGATGTTCTAAGCAATATCACCGTTACAGAGAGAGAAGTATTGAATTGTTTAGATAAACTCAAGGTAAATAAAACGCCTGGACCTGATACAATCTCGCCTAGAGTTCTAAAGGAAGCTAAGGATGAGCTCTCCAAACCACTGACATTGCTATTCAATTAATCCTTGCAGTCTGGGACTATGCCTGATCAGTGGAAGCTAGCCAACGTAACACCGATATTAAAAAAAGGCAGCAAATCCCTACCCAGTAACTATCGTCCAATTAGCTTAACCTCAATTGTATGTAAAATGCTAGAAACGGTCATAAGAGACAGACTCGTAAATCACTTAGAGGCAAATAACTTACTTAAAGATACTCAACACGGCTTTCGTACAAAACGTTCCTGTTTAACAAACCTCTTAGACTTCTTCCACGATATCCTCAACCTCTACGATGAGAGTAAAGCTGTAGATATTATATACCTTGATTTTCAAAAGGCCTTTGACAAAGTTCCCCACAAACGTTTACTGCTAAAACTAAAAGCGCATGGAATACAAGACGGTGTGTTGAAATGGATAGAAAATTGGCTTAGCGACAGAAAGCAAAGAGTAGTCATAAACGGTAAGGCATCTAAATGGACCAATGTAAGTAGCGGGGTACCCCAGGGATCGGTACTAGGACCAATTCTCTTTCTAATTTACATCAACGACATAGATGAGGGTCTCACCTGTACAATCTCAAAATTTGCTGACGATACAAAAATTGCAAATAGCGTACTCTCAAAAGAACAAGTTGACGATATGCAACACAATCTAGATAAATTGTCATGTTGGGCCCAAATTTGGCAAATGAGTTTCAATGCGGATAAATGTAAAGTACTACATATCGGATACCTAAATGAGAAAGCAAACTATTCGATGAATGGCACTCAGCTTAAGAATGTAAACAGAGAAACCGATCTGGGAGTAACAATATCGAGTAACCTAAAACCGAGTCAACAATGTTCAGAAGTTGTTAAGAAGGCAAACAAAATAATTGGCTTTATAGGCAGGTCATTTGAGCATAAATCCAAAGAAGTTATCCTAACCCTTTACAATTCCTTAGTCCGCCCTCTTCTGGAATACTGCGTTCCATCTTGGTGCCCTTATTACCAAAAAGATATAAACAAGCTAGAACGAGTTTAACGTAGAGTTACCAAAATGATACCTAGCCTAAAGAACAAACCATACGAAGAGTGTCTTAGAGAATTAAATCTATTTCCTTTAACCCAGCGCAGATTAAGAGGTGACTTAATTCAAGTGTTCAAAATCATCAAAGGCATCGACAATATGAACTGTAGTAAGTACTTCACTATCGACCAATCTAATTACACGCGGGGAAACGGTTGCAAAATTATTGGTAAATCTTTTAACTCACACGAATCTAAGAATTTCTTCTTCAATCGAGTTGTCAACTTGTGGAATGGGCTTCCCCGAGACGTTATAGACTGCAGCACCGTTGATTCATTTAAACTCCGCTTAGACAAATATCTCGCATCAAACCCGCGACTGACTGCGTTTGTAAATGAATAACTTTATTTTATCCCCCCCTCAGTTACTAACCCATCTGTCCCCTACTAACTTCCTAATCCTACCACGGACATTAGTTCTAGGGCATTAGTTCCCTTTCCAATGTTCCCTTACCCACTCTAAACCACTGTTTGGACACTTGATCCTCAGTGTTTTGGAGGACAAGTAGCCTAGAAGAGTCATTAGACCTGTTGTTGCTTGATTTCCTTTGTACTCCTTTGTACTCTCTCTCTCTCTCTCTCTCGCATCTACTAATACTGAAAGGCCTCTGACATTTATCTGAGCACTCGTCTGTAATATTTAAACCTGAAATCAGATACGAATAATAGACGTGAATTCAGATACGAATAATAGACGTGAATTCAGATACGAATAATAGACGTGAATTTCAAATCAGCGGCAAACTTCTTCCAATGCCAATAAATTCCAGGGTATCCACTTTGTAGATATCAATAATATACTTGATTTTGTAAAGGCTTGGCCGAATCATTGAATAAGACTAACAGGTAAAGGGGGGTCACCTGTTTTTTTTTTCTCTTTCTCTCCTTTTCTCTCTTTCCCTGGCTTGTATCCATTCGGCCCATTCAGCCAACTGTTTTAATACATTTATCCCCATCCAGGTGTCGATTTTTTCCTGGCGAGCGATAGCGAGCCAGTATTGTATCGAAAAATGTACAAATTTAGCTTGCTGTCAAAACAAAAATATATATAGGCCTATGCTGGCTCGCAGGAAAATATTGACACCTGGATGGGGGTACACGTCTTAAAACAGTAGGCTGACTGGGGCCGAATGGATACAAAGCAAAGATAGAGGGAGAGAAAGAGAAAAAAAGCGAGGTGGGCTCCCATAAAAGATAGGATATTTTATTTATCTTATTGTTGACAACCAATATAGATACTGTTTTATTGTTGACAACCAATATAGATACTGTTTTATTATTGACAACCAATATAGATACTGTTTTATTGTTGACAACCAATATAGATACTGTTTTATTGTTGACAACCAATATAGATACTGTTTTATTGTTGACAACCAATATAGATACTGTTTTATTGTTGACAACCAATATAGATACTGTTTTATTGTTGACAACCAATATAGATACTGTTTTACTGATCAGTACATTTGTCTACCGAAAAATTTACAAATTTTTCTAGAGGCGGGGGTCTTTGGGATGTTTTTTAATTAAAACTTGATAGAAGTATAGGGAGCAAAGGGAGTCCCTTTCAAGATAAATTTGTAAATTTTTCGGTAGAAAAATGTCCCGGCCGAAAGCCGATTCCTCTTAAATTACAGGCTCGCTATCGCTCGCCAGGATAAAATCGACACCTGAATTGCACGAAAGGTCTTAATATGGGGTGAAAGTTCTTTAAATCGCTAAACTAATGGGGCAAACGTTTTATAATATCAAAAG
Source organism: Lithodes maja (assembly GCA_037953745.1). Lineage (NCBI taxonomy): Eukaryota > Metazoa > Arthropoda > Malacostraca > Decapoda > Lithodidae > Lithodes > Lithodes maja. Next base: position 12,218 of record JBAKBP010026902.1, read on the forward strand.
CAATGGGGCTAAACATGAGGGAGGAAGGGGTCAAGAAAAAAATCCCTCAGGTGGAGATCTCCCCTTAATATGGTTGATATACGTCATCAGCACACACACACACACATGATATTCATAATGGTTGCTTTCCTAATATTTGATAGTATTTGATTGACTGTTTTATGGTATTCAACTGCATGATGTTTCTGTAACCCTTCTTCTGATCCAAAAATTAATGCAAGCAGTGACTTTGAAGATACAAATATATGGAAACAGTCAATTTTGCCAAACTTCCTTAGAATACAATTACCTTCGTTGTCAATTATATTTATAAATACAATTATGCTTTGATCATTACTAAAACTCCTAGTCAATATTAAAATCAATTAAGGCAAACAACCGGGTTTAAAAGAGCATACTTTTAAGAATAGTTTGGGTATTTCTGATCTATCATAATTTTAAGAATATTTTGGGTATTTCTGATCTATCATACTTTTAAGAATATTTTGGGTATTTCTGATCTATCATACTTTTAAGAATATTTTGGGTATTTCTGATCTATCATACTTTTAAGAATATTTTGGGTATTTCTGATCTATCATACTTTTAAGAATATTTTAGGTATTTCTGATCTATCATACTTTTAAGAATATTTTGGGTATATCTGATCTATCATACTTTTAAGAATATTTTGGGTATTTCTGATCTATCATACTTTTAAGAATATTTTGGGTATTTCTGAACTATCATACTTTTAAGAATATTTTGGGTATTTCTGAACTATCATACTTTTAAGAATATTTGGGGTAATTCTGAACTATCATAATTTTAAGAATATTTTGGGTATTTCTGATCTATCATACTTTTAAGAATATTTGGGGTATTTCTGATCTATCATAATTTTAAGAATATTTTGGGTATTTCTGATCTATCATAATTTTAAGAATATTTTGGGTATTTCTGATCTATCATAATTATATTTTTAATATACAGACTGACTTACTTGCAATAATAATCGCATCTAACAGGCTTGCTGTAAATTGTACTTTATCTAGTAACAAATTTAAGGGAAGGTTTTTAGTTGATTCCCTAGACTTCCATCAAGCTTAAAATTACTCCCCCTTGACCCCCTTTCAAGATAAATTTGTAAATTTTTCGGTAGAAAAATTTCCCGGCCGAAGGCCGGTGCCCCTTAAATTACAGGCTCGCTATCGCTCGCCAGGAAAAAATCGACACCTAAATGGCACGAATGGTCTTAAAATTGACAGAAATGGGGCGAGGGTTCTTAAAATCGCCAAACTAATGGGGCAAGCGTCTTTAAATCTCACACGCAATGGGGCTAAACATGAGGGAGAAAGAGGTTCAGAAAAAAATCTTCCAGGTGGAAATATCCCCTTAAGCTTCAGCTGATGGTGTACCCCTATTACGAAACTATCTACATATGTATACGGTACAATCACGTTACAACACTATGGTTAGATACATAGATCGGTAAATATATAGATAGACATATAGATAGATAAATAAATACATAGATACCGGTAGATAGATTAAGGGGAGATTTCTACTTGAGGGATTTTTTTCTTGACCCCTTTCTCCCTCAAGTATAGCCCCATTGATTTTGAGATTTTAAGACAGTTGACCCATTAGTTTTGCGATTTAAAGAACTGTCGCCCCATTTCTGTCAATTTTTATGATTTATGTGTCGATTTTTTCCTGGCGAGCGATAGCGAGCCTGTAATTAAAGAGGAACCGGCCTTCGGCCTGGACATTTTTCTACCGAAAAATGTACAAATTTATCTTGAAAGGGGGTCTAAGGGGTTTAATTTTAAGCTTGATGGAGATCCAGGGAACAAACTAAAAACCTCCCCTTAATTAATTTCATTTGGGGGTGTTTGGTGTTGTGGTGAAATTAATAAAATAAAGCTATTATGTGTTCCCTACTGTTTACACATGGTGATATACGCATACCAACACACAACACCCCTACATATATTATTATACCAACACACAACACCCCTACATATATTATATACCAACACACAACACCCCTACATATATTATTATACCAACACACAACACCCCTACATATATTATTATACCAACACACAGCACCCCTACATATATTATTATACCAACACACAACACCCCTACATATATTATTATACCAACACACAACACCCCTATATATATTATATACCAACACACAACACCCCTACATATATTATTATACCAACACACAACACCCCTACATATATGATATACCAACACACAACACCCCTACATATATTATTATACCAACACACAACACCCCTATATATATTATATACCAACACACAACACCCCTACATATATTATTATACCAACACACAACACCCCTATATATATTATATACCAACACACAACACCCCTACATATATTATTATACCAACACACAACACCCCTATATATATATATTATATACCAACACACAACACCCCTACATATATTATTATACCAACACACAACACCCCTATATATATTATATACCAACACACAACACCCCTACATATATTATTATACCAACACACAACACCCCTACATATATGATATACCAACACACAACACCCCTTCATATATTATTATACCAACACACAACACCCCTACATATATTATATACCAACACACAACACCCCTTCATATATTATTATACCAACACACAACACCCCTACATATATTATATACCAACACACAACACCCCTACATATATTATTATACCAACACACAACACCCCTACATATATTATTATACCAACACACAACACCCCTACATAATATATGATATACTCTTTACTCTCACCCGCCTCCCGACAGCCCTTCCTCATCTACTACACTCTGTCCTTCCCCCTTATGTTGTGTGTTCCCCTCAGGCTCGCTTTCTCTCTCTCTCTCTCTACCTCTCTCGCTCTCGCTCTTTCTCGCTCTCGCTCTCTCTCTCTCTCTCTCTCTCTCTCTCTTTCTCTCAATCTCTCTCTCTCTCTCGCTCTCTCGCTCTCTCTCAATTTATCTATCTCTTAGACATTTGTCATTTTTATTTATGTAACTTGAGTTTTATCTATGAATTTGTTTGTCTGATATCACACACACACACACACACACACACACACACACACACACAAAGAGAGACACGCACACACACACATTATCTATCGGTAATCAGTGGCCTGTTATCTATCACAGGGAGAGAGAGAGAGAGAGAGGGGAAGTTGATAAAGGCGTTAAGACACGAGTTTACGCATTCAAGCCTCCCTCTGATATTGTGTGTGGGCGTATGTGTGTGTGTCGGCGTGTGTGTGGGTGTTTGTTTGTGTGTGTGTGTGTCGGTGTGTGTGCGTGTATGTATGTGTGTGTGTGTGTGTGTATCGGTATGTGTGCGCGTATATGTGTGTGTGTGTCGGTGTGTGTGCGCGTATGTATGTGAGTGTGTGTGTAGGTGTATATGTAGGCGTATGTGTGTAAGTGTAGGTGTAGCTGCAGGTGTGGACATATAAATAGACTACCCGGTACTTCAAATTATAAAAAAAGCCATGTCAATTTACTTTACCCGATATATAATACCAAATCGTTGACTACAATTACGAGATATCCCCACTACATGTATTAAGAGATATCCTCACTACATGTATTAAGAGATATCCCCACTACATGTATTAAGAGATATCCCCACTACATGTATTAAGAGATATCCCCACTACATGTATCAAGAGATATCCCCACTACATGTATTAAGAGATATCCCCACTACATGTATTAAGAGATATCCCCACTACATGTATTAAGAGATATCCCCACTACATGTATTAAGAGATATCCCCACTACATGTATTAAGAGATATCCCCACTACATGTATTAAGAGATATCCCCACTACATGTATTAAGAGATATCCCCACTACATGTATTAAGAGATATCCCCACTACATGTATTAAGAGATATCCCCACTACATGTATTAAGAGATATCCCCACTACATGTATTATCCTACACTGGAAATATCGGAACCTTTAAGGGGGAAGGGTTTATTTGTTGGTCGATTATTATATATATATATATATTCTGACATACGGAGCCCTGTATGTTAATTTAAGAGTTAGAATTAGAGTTGAAGGAGCCGCACTACCCAAACGGTGAAGCAGTGGGGAAACTACCTCGCCCGCAAACCAGCAAACTAGCCTTCACACCTGCGTGCGTCATAGGGGACTCTGCAAACTACTTGATGACCGACGCTATGACTTATATTCGACGCCAGGAGCTGTGAGTGGACCAGGCACCTGTTATGCGACTCGAGGAGCTATGATTGGAGCCGGCACCATCACTCGCCTCCTGATTCGTTCCTACACCATCATTGTTTGGTATATAAGACCCGAGTTGTGGGCATTCAAATCAGTCTCATTTGGAGTTGGGGAAGGTGAACTTGCAGCTGGAGGAAGACGGGGTGAAGTATTATAATGGGATTGTGACTGTCAGTCAGATTATATAAATGTGTGTTAAGTGTGTTCGGTGTAAACACTTACGTTATGTTGGTTAGTGAGATATGTGATTGGGAATTAACGTGAACGCTACTATTATGTGTTTAACTATTTGATTGCGAATTAACGTGAACGCTACTATTATGTGTTTAACTATTTGATTGCGAATTAACGTGAACGCTACTATTATGTGTTTAACTATTTGATTGCGAATTAACGTGAACGCTACTATTATGTGTTTAACTATTTGATTGCGAATTAACGTTAACGCTACTATTATTGTGTGCTTAACTATTTGATTGCGAAGTAACGTTAACACTATTATGTACTTAACTATTTTAGTTGACTAACTTGTGGACTAAAGCAACTCTTTAAGTAATTGGGTTATGATGAAAGTAATACTATTGTTTTATATTAATACTTACGAGTTCTTTCATTGTCTTTGAATTAAGCTTACATTGCTTAACGGTGCTTAGTACGGTGATGCTATTGTCTCATATTAGTAATATCGCCTTAGACTAACATGGCTGTGTTAATATTACTTCTAGTGATTTCCTAAGCTGAAGAAAATTCTTTTGCTTCAAAATATTATATTTTGCTTTTTATATTATTTGAGTGAGACCTGAATCGAATCTATGAAACGATCCTGTAACTTTATTTACTCCTAATCAAACTTCAATGTTACGTGGTTAAGAAATACATTAATTTTAACTAATTATTAAATATATATTTAACTTTTTATGTGACTTTGATATTACTCCTGATAATAATAATATAATCCTATTAACGTAAGACAAGAACCAAGAATAATTACATTAAATATAAATAAAAGGACATAGAAGAAAACTATCTATTCATTTCAAAAAGGGTAAGAGACAGAAATATTCTTACTTTAATATTTATCTTTCAAGACTTTTTATAGAATTAATAGTCCTTCTTTAGATATAACTTATTCGGTTCATAACCATAGCCTACTAAGCTTCGGTTAAATAATAATTCTTTATAAATACTACATGACTTTAATTAGTTTCAGTATTTTTCATAATTAAAGAGTATCAGTCAATAAAGGATAATAAGTCCTAAGATCCAAAAGGAAAGGAAGCAACAACAGGAAATAATTTTATTAGATATTACTTTTGTTTTGCCTTCAGCTGACTGATACCTTAATATATATCTCTGTGCTATCTAGATTCATCAAGTTAACCACTTGAGGATCAAGATACGTAACAATATATAGATAGATAGATAGATAGATTTTTTTTCCTAGACCATTAGATACCCCTTCTAGATTAATTTGTACATTTTTCGGTAGAGAAATGTCTGAACCGAAGGCCGGTTCTTCCAAAATTACAGGTTCAGTGTTGTTCGCCAGGAAAAAAAACTCGACACCTAAAGAGCACGAAAGGTCTTAATATTGAAAAAGGAATGGGATGATATGTCTTAAAATTGACAAACTAATAGGGCAAACATCTTAAAATCTGAAAACTAATGGGGCTAAACATGTGAGAAAGAAGGGGGACCCGAAAAACTACCCAACTCCCCTTAACTGTTAACAAACTACCCAACTCCCCTTAACTGTTAACAAACTACCCAACTCCCCTTAACTGTTAACAAACTACCCAACTCCCCTTAACTGTTAACAAACTACCCAACTCCCCTTAACTGTTAACAAACTACCCAACTCCCCTTAACTGTTAACAAACTACCCAACTCCCCTTAACTGTTAACAAACTACCCAACTCCCCTTAACTGTTAACAAACTACCCAACTCCCCTTAACTGTTAACAAACTACCCAACTCTCCTTAACTGTTAACAAACTACCCAACTCCCCTTAACTGTTAACAAACTACTCAACTCCCCTTAACTGTTAACAAACTCGGTCCACACAAACAAACGGTGCTCTTTGGTGGATATATATATATATATATATATATATATATATATATATTGTGACGCACCCAGTGCGTGGCAACGCAACCTGATTGTACTCCTTGGTACTCCACTGTACCGCCACTGTGCGGTACCTCTGTACCGCTGTACCGTGCTGGCTGCCTATATTGAGTGTGACAACGTATAACTATGTTCTTTGTATCTCTGCAAAGGTCTCGTCATGTGCTAACCAGTGGTGGGTTTTGTTTTAAGCCATGTCGAGACCTTCCATTTAATATGTAGTATCAATAGAGAAGTTGATAGATAAGACAATGGGAGTTCAGAGAGAGAGAGTGAGTTGGGCTTCAGAGCGAGAGGGTAGCAATGCGCCACGCTGCCGGGGGGGGGTGGTTGCCAGACGTATGGACCGGTTGGCAGCCTTGCGCTTATAGCTAGGCGCGACAGGGTTGGTAGTCCATTGCCGCCTGCCTATGCTGCCTGGGCTGCCCATGTTGTCGTACTGCACATTGCCTGGAGGCTCGCTGTGTGTTCCATGATTAGGTTGCCTAGAACCTTTGAGATTCTAACATCCCTTGCCCTCTCTCCCAACTTCTCACGGTTGCACTCTTTCTCTCTGACGACATTACTCTCATTTCATTCTTCTCTCTATTTAAATGCATAACCTTCCCTTGAGGTCCTAAAGGAGTTTCAGCACTCACCTCTCGTATTACTCTTAGGACAAGCATATATTTACATGTATTAGATTTAAGGGGTTAATGTGAACAGCGATCTTCTTGATGAGGATAGTTGGTGAACGTTCTACATGTTCACGAGTTATATGCCCCGCTCATCATCCAATTTGTGACTAGACTGGTGCCATGTGTAAGAGCCCGACCATGCCCAGGAGTTGTCTGTAGAGGGGCGAGGACTTAGCCTTGATTTGCCTACCGAGCCAGGAGCGAGTGTAGTACCAGAGACTACAGCTCGCTCGTAGTGCCGGTATAGTAGAGTAACGTAATTTATCTGTCCTTGTGTTCTCTACAGTCTTTTCCTGGGTTCTCGCTTTCGGTGCTGGGACTCGTTGTTCCTGTGACTTGGCCTGCTAGCTAGAACACATGGGGATGATGAGTGGGATATATCTTTATTTTACTATGCATTGCAGCTCTCTTTAAGTATATGTATGTAACACTTTACAATACACATTACTCACACACAAGACAACACTATTAATACTTTCATGTATCAATTAACTGCACTGTCGTTTTGCTGCTGTGTCCGGAGTTCTGTTGCGTAGGGCGCATACGGACTCAGAGGGGAGACAGAGTGAGAGAAGCGAAGTAGCCTATGCGGTAGTAGGCTACCGGCGCAGTACTGTTGCCTGCAACCTTTTAGTTATTCCAAGTATAGATTCATTCTTATAATAAGTGACTACTATTTATGTTCCTTTCATGTGTATTATTAGGTATCTACTGGATCATGAACATCTTGTATGCTACATGCTAGTGCATGTTAGTAGGGGACAGTTATTCTAGTGCACGCGCTTTCAAGTAGGCGTGTACATTTGTCATTTAGCATTTCACTGTCATACCTTTAGCCTGCTTCTATTCTACATTATTAGAGGCTTAATATTAACGTAGTTTCTTGAGTATTGCATTTCTTTAGTAATAACGTAACCTATAAATGTCTGAGGGAGTTTAGCCTCATAGCCTACCCCTGTTGTACACTTTCGCCGAGTTAAGGTACCTCGTTACCGTAGACGATAACTCTGTAGGGCGTTGGTGCTTTTGTTGTCTGGAGCATATAGTATTTGGGACTGGAATCGAGCGTGTCGTTGTCACATAAGCCATTTCTGTCCTACGATCAAGAATCCCGAATATGTATTGCCGATCCAGCCGTAACAAAATGGCGACCTTGCACAAGATTCAGTAGTATCCTATCACATGTTTTTTGGAGAACTATTCTATGCTACCTAGTAGAGCTGGCTAGAATTTTCTTGCATATTGGAGGAATTTTTATTGTGTCATTATTGTATTGGTGGACTTGCAGATTGTTTCGTTAGGGGTGTCTAGAGTAGAGTCATTCAAGCATCTTTAACATTTTGTGAGTCGAGACTGCAATTAGTAATAAGCACTTCTTTTTTTTATGAACAGCAATTGTATAACCAGCACTATGTCTAATGACTCATCATTTACGGGGGAGGATAACACGGTACAGCCTAGTGACCAGCAAGTACAACAGATATTTAGGGAGGGGAGTGTTATAAGTGGAGAGAGGGATGCCCGGGCATTTTTGCAGACACCTTTGACCGAACAGCGCCTGCAGGCTATTGATTGTTACGGTCTTCGCTGTTTAGCCACGGTTTTGGGGCGGGACTGTCCTGACAGTTGGCCCAAGAAGAATTTGGTGGCATGTTTGTTGGGTGATGGCGATGGGGCGGTGGGTGGAGTGGGGTCTTGGGGGGTTCCCTCCAAGCCTCCATTCCACTCTACCCCTGAGCTGGGCCCTCAGCCAGCGAGTCTTAGCACGATGCAGCAGGAGGGTTCTCAATGGCAAGCTGGCTTACCCGTAAACACGTCTCGGTGTGGATCCCCCATTTTGTGCTCTCCCCCCCCAGGCCTGTCTCCTGAGATGTTATTTCAGCTAGAACTAGCTAAGCTTAAGTTGCAAGAGAGTCAACAGGCTAGTATAGAACGGATTAAGCTGCAGGAGACTCAGATACAACAGGCTAGTATAGAACGCATAGAGGTTGCTAGAATCCAAGCCAATCAGGATGCAACCAGGTACCAGGCTGAAATGGATGTCGAGAAGTCTAGAGTAGAGACCACGGGGCGTCATCTCGGTGGTGGGCACTGGGTTACAGACTCACTTTCGCATTTAATTAAGTTAGTACCCGCATTTGATGAGACAGCAGTGACTGAGTTTTTTGCTCGTTTCGAAAAGAAGTGTCGTGAGTATGACTGGCCGGAGGTTAAATGGGCAGCATTAGTTTCATCACGTCTAGTGGGTAAGGGGTTGAAAGCCTACGATGCACTGTCACTGGACGAGAGTGTCGTGTATGGACTGGTGAAGGAGGCTGTGCTCCGGGCCTACGAACTGCAACCCGAAACTTATAGATTGAAGTTCCGTGGCGTGAATAAGAAGAGCGACGTCAGTTTTATGGAGCACGCACGGGACTTAACAGATGCAGGTAATAACTGGTTTCGGTCCGAGCACGCAGAGTCGGCTGAGGAAATTAAGCAACTTTTCTATCTGGAACAGTTTTACAAATGTACTGGAACCGATCTAACGCTGAACATTAAGGAAAAATGTCCCAAGACAGTAGAGGAGGCTGCCAAGATGGCAGACCTCAGATTATCATTGATTCGTGGTTGCGGTGCCACTCAGAGGGCTGAGTCAGGGCAGAAGGGGCGCTATACCCCACCCACCAGAGTTTTCGATAATAACAAATCCTATGACACACATAACCACACTAAAAGCATTGCACCTAATAACACCTACAAACACAAGCCTCTCCCGTTTACTAAAGGTCAGGCCCCTTCTTCGCCCGCACAAGGGAAGAAGCCCATTGGGGATGTGAAATGTTACAAATGTCAGAAGCTAGGCCATTATTCACGTCAGTGCCCTAGTAACACTCCCGCTAAGCCGGTGTCATTGGTTCACAGTATCGGTGTGTCTCTGAAGGCTGCAGCAACTGCCCGGGGTAGGTTGTCAGCAGCTGAGGCACACGCGGTAAAGAAGCGTACGGAAGGCTCGACACCTGTCCGGGACACTTTCTGTAGCCATCGGGGGCACGGGTTTGTGAGCTGGGGGAGTGAACTACGGAGGGTTGACTTGCTGAGGGATACGGGGGCTTCGCAAACTTTGTTGAGGAACTTCACAGGGAAACCGATAAATGCGGCCAGAGTTGTTGTGGTGCAGGGTATAAATGCTACGAGGTCATACCCACTTGTGAGGTTGGAGTTGAGAGTGGGAGAGGTGTGCAGGGAGCTGGATGTAGGGATCGTTGAGTGTTTGCCAGTTGAGGGCGTCGACCTTCTTCTCGGCAACGACTTTGCGGTGCCCACTTCCGGGACTCCACCCTTAGTCGTTGCCGAGAGGGCGGCCGACGTGGATGGTGAGAATCGGGAATGGGTTGGGAGGTGCCAACAGGATGAGATGGCCTGTGTGGTAACCCGATCTCGCTCTGCGGCTCCTGCACAGCCTAGCACTCAACCTCGGGGACAGTGGAGGAAGGATCAGGAGAAGGTTGCTAAGGGCAGGAAAAGGGACATTGATTCTGCTGCACTTCTCGGTGATTCGGTACTTGGACCTATAATAAACACGGGAGTTGACTCTGGCCCAGATATGGTGTGTAGCAAGGCAGAGTTGGGTAAGACTTCGCGTGAGGCAAGAGCTGTAGCGAGAGCCACTAAGGCAGTAGAGCCTACTAGCCGGGGTAATGTCTTATTACAAAACCATCTTGATGCATTGACGCCCAGGGACATTAGTGAGCAGCAGCTGCAAGACGCTAGCCTAGCTCGTTATAGCAATGGTGCCATAGAGTTGGAGGAAGATGGGGATGCGAAACCGGGAGATTTCTTTAGGCTCAACAGGATATTGTACCGCAGATTTCTAGACCCCAAATCGAAGTGGGAGGGCGGTGCGAGGGTAGTAGACCAGGTGGTTGTTCCAAATAAGTATAGAGAGTCCTTATTGTGTCTGGCGCATGATGTGCCGGTGGCGGGTCATTTGGGGGTAACAAAAACATTGGCGGCATTGGGCAGGTTTTTCTGGTGGCCTGGGGTCAAGGCTGATGTCTGTGCATGGGTGGCTGGGTGTGCGACCTGCCAGACAACGGGGAAGCCTAACCAGACAATCCCGAAGGCACCTTTGTTTCCCATACCTGTCACCGGGCCTCCGTTCAGCAAAGTTGTAGTAGATTTGGTTGGCCCTTTCCCGCCTACTAGTAGTGGCAATAAATTCCTGTTGACAATCATGGATGTGGCTACGAGATACCCGGACGCATACCCCATGAGAAACGGCTCGGCAAAGGCAGTTGTTAAAAACTTATTATTGTTCTGTTCCCGTTATGGATTTCCACGTGAGGTGCAGTCAGACCAGGGGAGCAATTTTACATCCAAATTGTTCAAGCAAACCCTTCAGTTGCACGGTATATGTTCTGTAGTGTCGTCAGCCTACCATCCCGAGAGTCAGGGAGTCTTGGAGCGGTGGCACTCGACCCTGAAGAGTATGCTACGCTGTTACTGTGCAGAACATGACACTGATTGGGATTTGGGTCTGCCGTATGTTCTGTTCGCTGCACGTGAAGTCCCAGGAGAGAGCCTGGGGTTCAGTCCAAATCAACTAGTCTTTGGCCATAATGTGAGAGGACCTTTAAGTATGGTGAAAGAGATCTGGGAGGGCGAAGAGAAGCCGGGGTCTGTACTTAAATATATCCTTGAGAGCCGGGAGAGACTTATAGGTTGCATGGCAGCGGCAGGTAATAACTTGGTTAATGCACAGGCGGTCATGAAGCACCAGTATGACGCCAAGGTGAAGCTTCGGGAGTTTTCGGTGGGTCAGGAGGTAATGTTGCTTTTACCTTTGCCTGGACACCCCCTTTCTGCCAAGTTCATTGGGCCGTATGTGGTGGCTAAGAAACTGTCCGACCTTGATTATCTCGTTGCAACACCTGACCGTAGGAAAAAACATCAGTTATGTCATGTTAACCTCATGAAAGAGTATGTGAGACGCCCCTCAGAGCCTCTCACTGTCCCTGTGCTGGCCTGCAGCGGCCAGGGTGGAGAAGGAGGTGGGGACAGTCATGCTTCTGAGGAGGATAGCTGGGACTGTGTCATTTCCGCGGAACAGTGGGCGGGGAATACTGAACAAGAGGCTAGGCAAGCTGTAAGTCACCTGCCTGAGCACCAGGGTGCTGCTGTCCTAGGCCTGTTCAGGTCATACCCCTCTGTTTTCGCCGAACACCCAGGTCTCACTACTCAGGTAACGCACGACGTGGACGTCGGTGATAATGTGCCCTTCAAGTCAGTGCCCTACCGTGTGCCCCCGGTAAAGTTGCCAGCTTTACGGGAGGAGTTAAAGTACATGGTTGAGAGAGGGATGATCACTGAAGGTTATGTGAAGTGGACATCACCCGTCACGTTGCAGCCAAAACCTGACGGCAAGGTGCGGTTCTGCATAGATTTTCGTAGGCTAAATGGCTTGACCACTACCAACCCTTACCCTTTGCCTCGAGTTGACGACAGCGTGGACAAGATAGGGAATGCAAAGTACCTTACTAAAATTGATCTTGTAAAAGGCTACTGGCAAGTACCCCTGTCGGACCGAGCTAAGCAAGTTTGTGGTTTTGTGGTAGATGGCAAGACCTACCAATGTAACGTAATGCCTTATGGGCTTAAGAACGCACCTGCCACGTTTCAGAACCTGATGAACGATATTTGTGACGAAATCCCTAACTGCACGGTCTCCCTTGATGACGTGATAGTGTATGATGACAATTTTGAAAATCACCTAAGGCACTTAGAGACCCTGTTTGGGAAGTTGCACGATGCTGGGCTGGTGGTGAACCTGAGGAAGTGCGAGTTTGTAAAGGCTACTGTGCAGTATCTTGGCTTCGTGGTCGGGTTAGGCCGGGTGTGCCCCCCCCTGAGCAAGATACAGGCTATCAATATGTTTCCCAGGCCCACCACTAAGCGCCAGGTCATGCGGTTCCTAGGTATGATAGGCTATTATAGGCGCTTCATCCGGGGATACTCTACTGTCTTAGCACCGTTAACTGATCTACTGTCGAAGTCAGTGAAGTTCTGTTGGGCTGCGGAGTGTCAGAGGGCTTTCGACCTAGTCAAGCACCTGCTGTGTACACATCCGATTTTGAGAGCCCCAGACTTTTCCAGGAGTTTTCAGCTGGCGACTGATGCCAGCGGTGTGGGTGCCGGGGCAGTGTTACTGCAGACTGATTCCGAGGGCTTGGAACACCCAGTGAGCTTCTTTTCTCGCAAGTTTAATTCGGCACAAAGGAATTACTCGACTATAGAGAAGGAGCTTCTTGCTATCGTTTTGTCGCTCAAACATTTCGAAGTTTATGTTCCAGCCTACGGCCCGGTAGTGACGATTTATACGGACCATCATCCCTTGAAATTCCTAAATCAGTTTCACAATCGGAATATGCGGTTGACCAGGTGGTCCCTAATGCTCCAAGAGTATAATCTCAACATTCAGCATATTGCCGGGAGTGAGAACGTGATAGCAGATTGTCTATCAAGGGTTGATGATCCAGGATAGTCGTGCACGGTGTGTGGGTTGAGCAGGAGTAAAATTAGGCTATCATAACGCCGTCCAAAAAGATTATAAAACAATAAAATAAACGAGAATTTTTTTTTTTTAGTTTTGTAAGTCTTTATTGTTGTAGCATGATGCATGCGATATTGTGTTTTATGTATAATTCACACTTCAGTTGTTGTGCACCTTTTGCAATTAGTGGCAGCTAAGGGTAGCAGGTCGGTTGGTTGCCTGTCAGATTTTGATAATGCTTCTAAGGTCGATTATCTAAAATCTTGGGGGGGCTGTGACGCACCCAGTGCGTGGCAACGCAACCTGATTGTACTCCTTGGTACTCCACTGTACCGCCACTGTGCGGTACCTCTGTACCGCTGTACCGTGCTGGCTGCCTATATTGAGTGTGACAACGTATAACTATGTTCTTTGTATCTCTGCAAAGGTCTCGTCATGTGCTAACCAGTGGTGGGTTTTGTTTTAAGCCATGTCGAGACCTTCCATTTAATATGTAGTATCAATAGAGAAGTTGATAGATAAGACAATGGGAGTTCAGAGAGAGAGAGTGAGTTGGGCTTCAGAGCGAGAGGGTAGCAATGCGCCACGCTGCCGGGGGGGTGGTTGCCAGACGTATGGACCGGTTGGCAGCCTTGCGCTTATAGCTAGGTGCGACAGGGTTGGTAGTCCATTGCCGCCTGCCTATGCTGCCTGGGCTGCCCATGTTGTCGTACTGCACATTGCCTGGAGGCTCGCTGTGTGTTCCATGATTAGGTTGCCTAGAACCTTTGAGATTCTAACATCCCTTGCCCTCTCTCCCAACTTCTCACGGTTGCACTCTTTCTCTCTGACGACATTACTCTCATTTCATTCTTCTCTCTATTTAAATGCATAACCTTCCCTTGAGGTCCTAAAGGAGTTTCAGCACTCACCTCTCGTATTACTCTTAGGACAAGCATATATTTACATGTATTAGATTTAAGGGGTTAATGTGAACAGCGATCTTCTTGATGAGGATAGTTGGTGAACGTTCTACATGTCACGAGTTATATGCCCCGCTCATCATCCAATTTGTGACTAGACTGGTGCCATGTGTAAGAGCCCGACCATGCCCAGGAGTTGTCTGTAGAGGGGCGAGGACTTAGCCTTGATTTGCCTACCGAGCCAGGAGCGAGTGTAGTACCAGAGACTACAGCTCGCTCGTAGTGCCGGTATAGTAGAGTAACGTAATTTATCTGTCCTTGTGTTCTCTACAGTCTTTTCCTGGGTTCTCGCTTTCGGTGCTGGGACTCGTTGTTCCTGTGACTTGGCCTGCTAGCTAGAACACATGGGGATGATGAGTGGGATATATCTTTATTTTACTATGCATTGCAGCTCTCTTTAAGTATATGTATGTAACACTTTACAATACACATTACTCACACACAAGACAACACTATTAATACTTTCATGTATCAATTAACTGCACTGTCGTTTTGCTGCTGTGTCCGGAGTTCTGTTGCGTAGGGCGCATACGGACTCAGAGGGGAGACAGAGTGAGAGAAGCGAAGTAGCCTATGCGGTAGTAGGCTACCGGCGCAGTACTGTTGCCTGCAACCTTTTAGTTATTCCAAGTATAGATTCATTCTTATAATAAGTGACTACTATTTATGTTCCTTCCATGTGTATTATTAGGTATCTACTGGATCATGAACATCTTGTATGCTACATGCTAGTGCATGTTAGTAGGGGACAGTTATTCTAGTGCACGCGCTTTCAAGTAGGCGTGTACATTTGTCATTTAGCATTTCACTGTCATACCTTTAGCCTGCTTCTATTCTACATTATTAGAGGCTTAATATTAACGTAGTTTCTTGAGTATTGCATTTCTTTAGTAATAACGTAACCTATAAATGTCTGAGGGAGTTTAGCCTCATAGCCTACCCCTGTTGTACACTTTCGCCGAGTTAAGGTACCTCGTTACCGTAGACGATAACTCTGTAGGGCGTTGGTGCTTTTGTTGTCTGGAGCATATAGTATTTGGGACTGGAATCGAGCGTGTCGTTGTCACATAAGCCATTTCTGTCCTACGATCAAGAATCCCGAATATGTATTGCCGATCCAGCCGTAACAATATATATATATATATATATATATATATATATATATATATAATATTAGAATACGTGAACGATTATTATTAAGGGGAGATGGGTCGATTGTCTGGTCCCTCTTCTATCTCTTGTTTGGCCCCATTAGTTTTCAGATTTTAGGATGTTCGGCCCTTTAGTTTGACGATTTTAAGACCTTTCGCCCCATTTCTTTGTCAATACTAAGACTTTTCGTGTCATTTACAGGTAGGTGTACATTTTTACCTGGCGAGCTATAACGAGCCTGCATTTAAAGAGGAATCGGCCTCCGGCCGGGACATTTTTCTACCGAAAAAATGTACACATTTATCATGAAAGGAGGTCTAGGGGGTGCTATTTTAAGGGGGTCTAGGGGGTGCTATTTTAAGGGGGTCTAGGGGGTGCTATTTTAAGGGGGTCAAGGGGGTCTAGGGGGTGCTATTTTAAGGGGGTCTAGGGGGTGCTATTTTAAGGGGGTCTAGGGGGTGCTATTTTAAGGGGGTCTAGGGGGTGCTATTTTAAGAGGATCTAGGGGGTGCTATTTTAAGGGGGTCTAGGGGTGCTATTTTAAGGGGGTCTAGGGGGTGCTATTTTAAGGGGTCTAGGGGGTGCTATTTTAAGGGGGTCTAGGGGGTGCTATTTTAAGGGGGTCTAGGGGGTGCTATTTTAAGGGGGTCTAGGGGGTGCTATTTTAAGGGGGTCTAGGGGGTGCTATTTTAAGGGGGTCTAGGGGGTGTTATTTTAAGGGGGTCTAGGGGGTGCTATTTTAAGGGGGTCTAGGGGGTGTTATTTTAAGGGGGTCTAGGGGGTGCTATTTTAAGGGGGTCTAGGGGGTGCTATTTTAAGGGGGTCTAGGGGGTGCTATTTTAAGGGGGTCTAGGGGGTGCTATTTTAAGGGGGTCTAGGGGGTGTTATTTTAAGGGGGTCTAGGGGGTGCTATTTTAAGGGGGTCTAGGGGGTGTTATTTTAAGGGGGTCTAGGGGGTGTTATTTTAAGGGGGTCTAGGGGGTGCTATTTTAAGCTTGATGGAGGTCTAGCGAGGAAACTCAAAAAATAAATAAATTAATAAATACATAGACCAAAAACCAAGCACTACCGCCTTAACCCATACAGTACAGGCGACGTCCTTTTCATCATATTTTGGTCACTGTTAGACGGTTTTATTCGGATTTGGAAGGACCTCTAGTAATAATAAGGCTTCAAACTATGAAGACCGACCCTTATAACTACCACAGATCCTTCCTAAGCTGCATAATATCGTCTGAATACAGCTATAATACAACACAATACAACTCCTCTCTGTCGCACATCCCTGGAGGCATCAGTTCTGTTACCTTTTACCTCCCAGAATAGAACGTCACGCTAGAACTAACCACTATTCTTTCTGGATTGTGTTTTGAAGACCTCGGGTGTTGATTAGCTGATGGATTCTTGTTAACTGTGATACCTTGATTGCATTCCGGATTTTTCGAGCATTTTATGTATTTTATTCTCGCTTTCTCACTGGCTCTCTCTCTCTCGCTCTTGCTCTCGCTCTCTCTCTCTCTCTCTCTCTCTCTTCTCTCTCTCTCTCTCTCTCTCTCTCTCTCTCTCACTAGTTTCAATTTCCTGTTTACTTCCCCCCTATAATATTGTTCCTCTATTATGTATTTGTATCTAGCCTACACACACACACACGCACACGCGCACACACACACACACACATACACCAAGTTGAATCAGCCTTAAGGTAAAATATATGTTGTGTGTATCCTAGAAAATGGTTCTACAACTCGTGATGGATTAATACAATACACACACATACTGTTTATATCTAGATCCTGCATATATTATTTATATTTTATTTATTTGTTTACGGTTTTGTGACCCCATGGTGCAGCGGATATTGAAGCTGATAATTATATTAACTCTGGTGTTCTATATTCGAGCTTTGGCTGGAGCATATATATATATATATATATATATATATATATATATATATATATATATATATGTGTGTGTGTGTAGTATATCACAACATCTATCTCTCTATCTATCTATATTTATCTATCTGTTTATCTTTATATATGCATTTTATTTGTATATCTATGTATTCATCTACCTATCTATCCAATTGTCTATATGTATATACTGTATGTATGAATGATTATGGATATAATTACCTTTTGCTTAATGATATCAATGCTATCAGATCAAAAATGCTATATGTAGAGAATATAGAACCAACTATGCGTTAAGGATTTTTTGCTTAATGTGTGCTAATGCAATAACTCTGCAAATAGTGTAGGCTACATATAACTTATTTAATGAAATATAATTATGACTTTCTGACTATCTATCTATCTATCTATATATATATATATATATATATATATATATATATATATATATATCTATCTATTTATCTGCCTATATGTATCCATCCATTAATCATATCTTATCTATCCACATATCCCCGTATCTATCAATCTATGTATCCATCTACCTTATAAATCAATGTGTAGCCTATCTATCATTCTATCTATCTATATATGTCTGATTCTATCTGTCTACCTATCTATGTATCCATTTATCATAGCTATCAATATGTATATAATGATGTATCTCTATATGTATGTATATATCTTTCTACCTTTCTATATACCTGTGTATCTATCCACTACCCTTGTTACTTAATCAACCTGCTCTTCATTCCTTGTACATCTACCTATTTATCTATCTATCTGTCTCTATAATTATATCTATCTATATTTATTGATATATCTATCCCTATCCCCTTTTACTTCATTAATATGACCTTCATTCTGCTATATATCTACCTATCTATCTATTTATCCATATGTCTATATATCTATCATATATATCTGTGTATCTATCTAATCTATCTAATCTATCTATCTATCTATCCCTAGTCCTCCGTTACTTTACCAACCTGTCTTTCACTTTGTTTTTTTATCCACCTATCCATTTATCTATCTATCCAAGCATCCATCTATTTATCTTATATATTTATCTGTGTAGCCAATCTATCT